>VCJE01001338.1:14631-24638 GCA_024140265.1 Backusella liffmaniae | reverse complement strand
TTTTTTTTTTTTTTTTTTTTTTTTTTCAGAATACAACCCAAAAAAACTTATATTATTAAAATGCTGACCTACATGGAAGTTCATCTCTACTATACTCTGCCTGTACTCGGTATACTCGGCTGGCTCCTGAGACCTTTTCATTCAGAGCAAGACTCATTGAAATATAATTTTCTGCTAGCTATGGCAGTCTCTACCGCCTCTATTTGGGACAACTACATTGTTTACCATCGTGCATGGTCTTACTGCCCCAAGTGCGTGGTCGCAGTGATTGGATATGTACCCTTGGAGGAATATCTTTTCTTTATTATTATGACTCTAATGACAGTTGGTTTTACAAATTTCGTGATGCGTTGGAGTTTACCTAGTTCATATATCAGACCTGAAACTCCGATTTTACAAACTATTTTTGTACGCCTTGTACCAAGTGTCAGTCTGCTTATTATTGGCATCAAAGCATGGGTATGTTTATGTTACATATTGTTTCCTAATACTTTTCGTACTAATTTTTTTTTATCACTTTCATTATTATTTGTATTATATAGTTTAATACCGTTCCTAACAATGTATATTTTTACGGTTCTTGTATTCTTTGGTACACTTGCCCTGTGCTTGCATTTCTATGGTACGGAAGTGGGGAATATATGTTGCGCCGTTGGAAATCTGTAATAACGTGCGTGGCTGTACCTACAATTTACTTGTGTTGGGTGGATAAAGTGGCGATTGCTGCCGGCACTTGGCATATTTCTTTAAGAACAAGCACAGGTACCATGTTGGTGAACGATCTCCCGTTCGAAGAATTCATGTTCTTTTGTTTGGTCAATGTCGTCTTGGTCTTTGCTACAAGTGCAGTTGACCGTGCCCAAGCCCTTGATCATCTCTTCCAGTCTCGTTCCATCAGCGATAGAAACTCTCAAACTGCTCTCAACCGCATGGGTCAAATGGTTTGGGCTTTCCTCCTTCCTGATCAATGCTTCAATCATCAGGCTATAGCTGATCTTTCAATTTCATGGGGTGTATTAAAGGAGGCATCCAAATCTTTTTATACAGCATCATCTGTATTTTCCTATAGTATCCGTCAAGATTTAGGTGTACTTTATGGTTTCTGTCGTGCTACCGATGATCTCTGTGATAATGAAAATGTACCCTTGGAGAAGCGCAAGGAGCAACTTGAACTCACACGCTCCTTTGTAAATAATCTATTTAGCCAGAAATCAAGCACACCTAGCGCCATTGACTGGAGCCACTATGAGAAAGAATTGCCTAAAGATTGTCTTGCTACCTTCCGTACATTCACTCAACTCCGTCACGTGCTTGATGTTGCAGCTGTCGATGAGCTACTTGATGGATATAAATGGGATCTTGAACGCCGTCCTGTTCTCAATTCTTCCGATCTTAAAGAATATTCTGCCTGCGTTGCTAGCAGTGTTGGTGAAATGTGCACTCGTATTATTCTAAGTGCTGGTGGTACACAAAGTGTTGTTCCTGATGACTGGGTTATCGAACGTGCACGTGAAATGGGACTGGTTCTCCAATATACAAATATAGCTCGTGATATCGTTACCGACAGTAAGGAACTTGGCCGTTGCTATTTACCTACAGACAGATTGACTACCGATGAGCTAAGTTTAATACATCAAGGACAAGCAAGAAAATTAGGGGATAAGCGACTCTACTCGTTGGCCATGGGGCTTATTGATGAAGCAGATGGCTTGATGAGGAGTGCTGAACAAGGTATCCTTGCTTTACCGAAACATACTCAAGGAGGTGTCCGTGCTGCATGCAATGTTTACGCCGCAATTGGTGATAAATTAAGACAATCAAATGGTGTGTATCCCGATCGTGCATTTATCAGTAAGGAAAAGCGAGCCCTTATTGCATTACAAAGCGTTTATAACATGTACCCCAAAAAAGACAACAATCAAAGTTATCTACGTCAGGGAAAGATTCGCAGCTTTTTTGTGGAATAAACCTTCTTTTTTTTTATTTTTCTTAGTTTATTAAGAAAAAAACTCATATTTATTGTCATCTTCTCATATCACCCCCAACAAGTTAATCCATTAACAGCGGCATTTTAATCATGCTCAGAAGCGGCAGAGATAACAACGCTTTCAAATGAAATCATATTTATAATAAAAAATAAAATAAAATAAAATAAGCTCTTTAGTAAATCCATTAAATGTTATGATCTCGTAATGTGAATTGATGTGCGTTTATGTGTTATTTATATTTATATATATATGTATCATTTATACGCTTACGTGAATGTCCAAATGTCTGAAGATCTCTCTAATTAGATTTAAAAAGTTGGTTGAAAATAGAAATTAAAGTTTGAAATGATTTCCTAGAATGCTTTTTTATTCACCATAAAAGTAGCCTTTTTTCTGGTCTTTTTCTTTTTTGTCATGTGCCTACCAAAAGCAGTAAGTGTTTATTTTTCCGACAATTGGATTCGAGAAGTACGAGAAAGTACAGAAAGAATTATTAAAAATATGATTGGAGTTCTTAAGATTGTTCTCAAACTTCTTTCAGGTGTGGTTATAACCCTGGGACACATTTATTTCTCTCTTATAAATATATATATAAATATGTATTTATTCTCCTTTATTCTTTCTTTGTATTTTATATTTCTTCAAATAACATATATATAATTTCTCTACATCTACTTTTCTTCAAATATGAATAGCAATACAAATCGTCACCCAAAACTACCTTCTATATCAACTTTGTTGACGACTCCTCAAATAGTAGTAAATGAACAGGAGGAACTACACACGAGTTCAACGAGTATTCCTGTTGTCCTTTCCCCTATGCTTTCACCTGTAGATTCATATTCACCTCCTTCAAAACACCCCCCCGGGTATCTCTTTGATCAACCTCCGTCTCCTTCTCCTTCTTTATTATCTGTAGGTAGTACTTCATTACCACCGTTACAAGGAGATGATCCACCACAAAAACTACAACGACACCCATCCTTTTCATCAAGCACATCACCAAAGCCATTGTACAATTCAGTGTGGTCAACGCAAAGCTCATTATCAAATTCAACCTCACCATCGCCACCCTCACCACCCTCACCTATGCTGCTAGATTCGGAAGCTAATACGCCACCGCTTGAGGCTCAGCCAAATCAGTTTAATCAGCCTCGGCTGGATGAGCCTGCATCAACACAGATCATAATTACAGAAGAAGGCCAGCCTGTCCTG
Source organism: Backusella liffmaniae (assembly GCA_024140265.1). Classification (NCBI taxonomy): domain Eukaryota; kingdom Fungi; phylum Mucoromycota; class Mucoromycetes; order Mucorales; family Backusellaceae; genus Backusella; species Backusella liffmaniae. The sequence continues at coordinate 21,435 of VCJE01001338.1, read as the reverse complement.
AAACGCAGAAGAGGTCGACCACCCACTACAAAAGAACCTGCGTCAGGTGGGTGGACTTTTCTGGCGCCTACAGTGTGGGATGTTAATAGCCATTTACCCTATCAAAGTGATTCAAGTGAAACAGATTCAATAATGAATGGATCTATGGCTGCATTCACAAGTTCAAGCATGGACATGGTACTCGATATGCCACGGAAAAAGCGAGGTCGAAAACCAAAAACTCAAATTGAAGGCAATTCATGTTTTGTACTGAATACACGGTGTTCATAAAGAAAAGCATTCAACCCCCTCCCCTTCTTTTTTTTTCTTGCAATGCTTGGCAGTAGCCATTTTTCCTCCTCCCCTTTTTTCCATTTATTTATTCATGTGTAAATTTCAACCTTTTTACCGTTTCCTATCTTCCTCTTGTCATTATCTTTATATAGAAAGAGATGATTATATACATATACCAATTCCTTTTTATCGTCTATGATATTCAAAAGTTAAATAAAAAAAACTATATGAAATCTAAAAATACATGTCTCGATTTACGTTCCTAAGCATCTTGCTTTTCTATTGGAAACTTTATTGATTTACGTGTCATACAATCAACACGTACGACCAAACAGTCCCTTTTTTCTTTTTTTAACAAAAAAAAGAATAAAAGGATATCCTCAAGATCTTAATTAACCAAATAATCGCATTTCACTGCCGTTTAAAGTAATAGAGTATCAAATATGGTAAGTATCAGTGTTTATATATTTTATCTTTCAGAATATGTAGACTTAATGTCACGCAAAAATACAACTGTGAAAAGAAATTTCCTTGCTTTCCTACTTTACCATTTTGATATTATTTCATCTTTTTTTCTTTTTTTCGACATGTACTCCAAGCCCACATTCCTTTACAGCTCTTCGATACATTATATAAAAACACGACATCAGCCTTCTACTTGTTAGTGTTGATTATAGCTATATTTATAAATAAAACATTTGTATTTTGATTACTCTATAGTGGTGGTTGATTCGTGCCACACTTCTTTATATTCTAATATCACTTGATTTGGGAATTTAAGTGGACCACTTGACAAATTGATCCAAATCAAGTTATTTTGATTGCATGATTTATCACTTATTTCAAAAGACATGGACAAAATGATAGTTAAGGGAGGACAAAAGCCAAAGTTTTTATTAAGGAAGGGAGCACTTTTAAAAGGTGAATTACAAATACAAAATATAATTAAAATGAAATATGAAGGGGATCAAATAGTTTTTTTTTTTTTGAAAAAGCCATGTCGTCGTCTTTCCTTCCCGATTATCCTCAAAGTAATAATAAAACGAAGCTGAAGAAATACTAAAAATATAAATCACACAACACTCGAAAATGAAAACAATGGATAAGACCGACGCAGGCAATAGGGAGAAATGAACCAAGAGAAGGGGAGCAGAGATTGAAAAGCAATTCGTCGAAACCAAACTGAATAAAAAATCTAACAAACAATCCACTATAGAAAAAGAAAAAATCTAATCCAATGGAAAGAAAATCCAACTGAGCCACATCACACCAATTGACAAACCAATCAACACAAAAATTAAGAGCCAAACTTGAAATTAAGAGGAGCCAATCAACAATCGAATTTCAATCATGTTCAAACATGAAAAACTCAGAGCTAGATAGATGCCTTTTCCCCTTCCCTTGGCCATTGAAGAAACTCTAATAGGAGATAATTTTTGGGGCTAAAAGCAGTTAAAAACAAAATCCGGTGATTTTTTTCTCATGTCCAAGACTAGCACTAAACCATAACCAATCAGAAAGCAGGGTAGATATCGGCAATTAACTAGTGAACCAATCAAGCGGCTGCCAAGTTCCATGCACCAGTAGCTGAAAACATAATCCTAAAACCTGATCATTGCCTGCGATTATCGATAAAAAAAAGTGCGGATGAGTCAATTTTTTTTTGCTGTTTGGAATTTACGAAATTCAAGACACAGGGCCAGAGATAGATAGATAAGATACATCCGATGGAGCTGGAACAATTCCTGTGCTTAGGACACTATAAACCGTCTATTTGCGAAGACAAGATCAGTGCAAAAATAGAACCAAAGGAGGTGTGGAGTCCTTTGGATTCTAAAAACATATTTGCAACATATTTGATTTTTTGTTAAAAAAAAAACCTTTGAATGCATGCTTTAGAACACTCTGCGGGAGAAACAGCAAGGTAGATAAGACTCTTGAAACAGCGAAGGTAGACCATTATCAGACTAGATGGCTGAAAGAAAAAAAAAAAGACTTCTTTAGATAACAAAGGGTTCTGTTAACATAATACCAAAAGTATTGCTATGGACATATATCATTGTGAGAGTAGAGATGATGATAGATTAATAGATTGTAAGTAGTAAGAAAGAATTAAAGGGAAAAAAAAGGATAATAATCATGATAAAATTCCACTTTTTATATGGAAAATGAGAGAAAAATAACTCATCGCATGAATTCTAAAAATAGCATCACACCAATCATATTTATTTAACCAATTCAAGTCACAGGAGAGAATGGGTTTAGATTTTACCGCTGGCACGCACCTCCTTGTACAGACTAATGCTGGCTTGACTTTCACTGCCTAAAAATGAATCCTTCCGAATCCAACGATGCCACTGTTACAACCAAGCCAGAAAAACAACCTCCAGCTGAACAAGAAAGAGAAAAGAACATGGCAGAATTGTTAATGACGATGGATGACTATAATCCTATTGTAAAATAAATGAGTTGAATGTTTTTGCTCAACTTTGATTCTGATATTTTTTTTTCTCCTTTCAAAAGATACCTGATGCAGTGATTGATCATTACTTGAATAAAACAGGCTTTGATTGCGATGATCCAAGAATGTATGTACTTGCAGTACTGAATTTTTATTTAAATAAACAGGCAACTAACTTGATATACATTTTCTCAGAAAAAAGCTCTTTGCGTTAGCAGCTCAGAAGTTTGTTGCAGATATTGCAACCGATGCCTATCAATACAACCAAGTCAAACAATCTGGTTCTCGTGCCACAGGAAAGAACACAAAGGTATAATATTCGTTTCCATGGTGATTTGTAATTGGAAATACATCAAAAACCAACTAAATATATACAATGCAGGATCGCAAAGCAGTGTTAACAATGGAGGATCTATCCACTTCTTTGGCAGAATATGGTGTTAATGTCAAGAAACCAGATTATTATTAAAAAAGATCTATGCAAAAAATACGTCATATAAAATACCCTTTTTTTTTTTCTAAACAAAATGGGGAACAAACTTCGTCATGCCAAAAAGTTTCATCAGTTTAAAATAAATTAAATACATCATAAAAATGCATTTACGTATACGCTCTTTTTTCTTCTTTTTCTTTCTCTCGTTTATCTTTTTTTTTATTGACTCTTCGCTTACTATCCTCTAGGATCAAAATATAATATAAAAATGCAAGTAGCGACTAGTATGGCCAAGAAAAGACTGCTTGGAACGGCATCCAAGCATGTCCAAGAAAAACGCCCAGCCTACGAAACGGATCCAGAAATTCTTGCGGCTATGGAAGAGGCCTCCAAAAATCAAAAGAAGCATTGGTGGAGTTCGCATAACAAGGTTGCCACACCAGATATCATCCTCAGCAAGGAAGATCAAGATGTCTTGCATAAGGTTAAATCCCGAGCATGGCGATTAGACAAAGGCATGACTTGTTGTGGCATAAGCTTTGGTCTTGATCCAGTTATTGGTCTCATACCAGGTATCGGTGATGTCATTACAGCATGGATGGCCATGCGCCTTGTAAGGACAGCCGCCACTGCTAACTTGCCTAAATCTTTGGTTAGCCATATGACTATGAATGTGATGATTGACTTTTTGGTAAATATTACTACTCTACATATCAATTTTTATAGAACCCTTATAGTGTATGTTACTGAAATCATTTTAATTTTGTATAATACCCATGTATCAGATGGGTTTGGTTCCAATAGCCGGAGATGTTCTTGATTTCTTTTTCAAATGTAATTTGCGCAATGCCACTCTTTTAGAGGAGTATCTGATATTAAGAAGACGCGATGAATTACGTGTGGAAAGAGGCGAAAGTATTGGATATACCAGAACATTTCAAAACTTGACGGGAAGTAAATTAGGAAAAGCGCCGGCAAAACCGCCACCAGCTGTTGTGACAGGAGACACTTCTAATGTGGTGAATGAAAAAACAGTGACTCCCACTCTTCCTCCAAAAGACAAGCCAAATGCACAGGTCGCTAAAAATGAAAATACAGAACCACCACTTATTGGCACTGAAAATGATCCACCAAAAAAGAAACGGTTTGGTTTCTTCTAACAACTTTTAATATTTATACCTTATCATCACTTTAAATAAATATCATGCGTCCCAGAAATAACAGTTTTATTTTCTTAACAATGATTCTTTGTGTTTCCATCCCATAAAATTCGAATTATTTAGGTTACTCTATGAAGGTAAAGCCTCAGAGAGCTCATGAATGGCATATATATACATTTTTATAAATGCTCAGATATTAAGTACACTGGAACTAGTCATTTTACTATGCAGATCACAAGAATCGAAAAATGATCGGCCAGGTCCGTTGATTATTTTTGGATTACATTTTCACTCGAGTGTAGACTGGGTTTCAAGTTAAGCACTTGATGGCAACTTGTGAGTAATTCTGAGTAAAATTCTATTGCTAATCCTCTTGCTTTTGCTTTTGTATAAATAAGTATACGCATTTCTCTCGTATTTTCTTTGTCCTCAAATGCCCCAATATAGCAATATAAAAGTAATTGAGCTTCTCACTCCTGAGGAGCTTGAATTTGCCTATCGTGTAAGAAGAGAAGTATACGTCAGAGAGTACGGATATGTTGAAAAGACAGTCAAGGATGATTATGATGATGCATCCGATACATGGCGACGTTACTGACGAGCATGGCAATGTAGAAAGAGGTGTGCCTCTTGGTACAATCCGCCTTTATCCTTTACCAAATAAGGTGGCAAGACTGGGGCGTATTGCAGTTATTTCTGATGCACATGGCCAGGGAATCGGTAAAAAACTAGCTTTAGTATTCATCAAAGATGTCAAAGTCATGGGATATTATTCAATTGTCGTTCATGGGTTTTCTAGTAAACGTGATTTCTGCCAGAAACTGGGGTTCAAGATTGAAGAGGGAGATGCTGATGAATTTATAGAAAATGGCCCACCTCTTGTCAGACTGTGGATGCGTCAACTTCAAAGTATGATAATTGATTTATAAATTAATAAAAATGATTTGTATTTATAAGAACTCTACATATCTGTAATGTTGATCTTTTTTTTATTAAAAAAAGTAATGCTGATTCTGAATTAACTTTATTGTGAGAATTCCGAGTTTAAAACTAGAATAAATACAATAAGTAAGTGCTATGAATTATTGCATTTGACCGCGTAGCCATAAGATATACCTATGTTTCTTTTGTAAAAGTTCCGCTATCGGTGGAATAATCGCCTTTTTTTTATATGTTTGTTACTACAAGAGACCCACATTTTAAAGTAAAGTTGGATATTTGGGAATAAGGCATCGTTTAATTTAAAGTAACTGTTATGCCTTATGCGAGCCATAATTTGGATACTTTTTGAGTTTGAAGAGGTATATCTTCGTTTATAAAAAGGTACTGGGGTTATTCATTTTGCTCAACATTCAATTTTCATAAGCTTGGATTATCTAAAAGTCAAATATATATATATTAATTCCCACAGATCCTTGTTGGCAATATATCGACATAAAACAAATTAAGAGATATATTTTGCATGAAAAACCTATTACATTGCCGATCACTTTTACGCAGTTGGAAAATGAAGACTCCAGACTCGATCTAAGCTCCACAATCTGCAAAAAAAAAAAAAAGTTACTTCCGTTTAAAAGATATAAACACAATAATATTGTTAATTCATTAAGGATTGTAACACCAAAACATTCAATCATTCAAACATATGAAACAATAATCTTTGTCAAGGAACGCCACTGAACATAGTACTCTTTTCAAATTATGCTTCCAAAAAAAAAATGACTCATCGCTGAGTTTAAAACCGTGACAACACAGTTGTAATTGTGAGCTGTCATTAGTGCAACAGCACAAACCAAGCCAATGGCTACGAGTATATATCTCAAGCAACCATGTTCTTATACCTAATTACTTTTCTTCAAATGACTCAATTTGCAAATATAAAAATCAATCAACTGTTTTCTGTTCAAGAACTCGAACCTGTTTATAAAATACGCCGAGCTGTTTACGTGGATGAACATGGGTATAAAGAAGATGTCGTGGTGGACTACAAAGATGCACTATCAGAAACATGGATTGCCGTAGCTGATTCCACAGATGAACAGGGTAATGAAAAGAAATCTGTACCTATAGGAACCATTCGCCTTTTCCCTCTCTCTGACAACATGGTAAAGCTTGGACGTCTTGCTGTACTTCCTGAAGCACGCGGAATGGGCATTGGTGGAAAACTAATGTCGTTAGCTATAGAACACGCAAAGAAAAAGCCCTATGATGTCATCACATTGAATGCTTATTCTAATAAGCGTTCTTTTTACCAAAAGTTTGGGTTCAAACTGGAAGAAGGAGACGACCAGGAATTTGAAGACAAAGGAATCATTCTTGTTAGATTATGGATGCGTCAACTTCAAGATGCTAAATAAACTGTATCAATGGAAATAGTAATAAATATAAATAAACTTAAAGAAATAAAGAAATAAAAACAATCCAATCATAAACCGTTTTTTCTTTTAACAACAAGAATTGAGCGGAGGGAAAATAGA
>VCJE01001330.1:14483-30624 GCA_024140265.1 Backusella liffmaniae | reverse complement strand
TTTTTTTTTAAAAAAAAAAAGAAAAATGTTGCTGCAAAGTGTTCTACATGTCACTCACAAGCACGATTATGTCGAAAGAAAAAACATATGTGGCTTTATAAAATTCTAATCCTTTATTTAGTCTTATGTGCAATGATGAAATAGACAATACCATTACTAATGCAAAAGAAAAAGCAATGCCATTATTCAACTTTTAATGTTTAAAAAATGATATAGCTCCGTTATCACACGACTTGCAAATGCTAAAGCTTATGTATTTTATTTCATACATTCACGTAACGTACTTGAACAAGGCTTTCCATAATAACTCTTAATTGATGTTGAGACTTATTATTTAATCTTCTTTATTTTTTCTGGGTATGACTATGGAAAGTCCAGCCTTAAACTACCTAACTCAAATATTTGAGTCTTGTTTAGGTACTTGACATTAACGCCTTTTATCTGGAATAATATTCAATGTCCTCCACGTGCTGAAAATGTGGGACGATTCCTCGGGTCATGCTCAAAAAGGCCGCCGTGCCGGCTTTGGAAAAAGGCACGATGTTGTTTAATTGGTTCAAAGATTTTTATAGATCAAATTGTATTTTTAATCAAACAATAAAATGAGTGCACAATAAATTAATTTTTTTATCTTTATTTTCTTGTGAAAAGTTAAAAAAACGAGAAAAACTCAGCATATTACATAATGGTATGGTGTGGTTTGTGCGGATGATGAAATGATGTATTGTTTTGGTATGGTTTGGTATGGTAAAGAAAAAAAGAGAAAGTGTGTTTTTGTAATTTCGTTTTCTTTTTTCTGGATATGTTGTGTCAATATGTATAATGTTAATAGAATAAAAGAGTAGCTACAGTAATGATGATAATAAAAATTGAAAAAGTTATGAGTGGATATGAAGTAAAGGCATAAGTTGTGTATCTTTTTCCATAAATGAGATCGGAGGAAGACGGGTTTGATTACGTGATGAAGGTGTTGTAGAAGCCAGTGACAATAAAGAACGGGCCACCTGCTGTTCTGACAACTCACCATCAGTTGAGGAAGGGGAGGAAGGTGCAGATGTACATTGATTACAAGGTATAGATGAAGGCTGGGCAATGACACGATCCAGCTTTGATAAACGAGATACTGTACTAGATAGTAGTCTTGATAAACGAGTTACTTCAACTTGGAGTTCCTGGCGTTGGGATATCAATGCTTCCTTAGAATGATGGCAACCATGACTTTCTTCAACCTGAGCATTTATATCCTGGTAACCAGAGAAGTTTAAGGTGGATGGCGAATAAGATTGGAGTGGAGGTAGAGTAAGATTAGAGAGAGAAGGAGATCGATCCGTATCAATTTTTGGTAAAGTTGGCCATCTTACTGGCGTAAGCTCCTCCAGATCACTGCGTCTTCCTTCACTAGAAGCACTACTACTGGTACTATAGTTATCATCAAAGCTCAATTTACGATCACTACTAATAGATGCCCAGGTTTTTTCTTCTTGCTCCTGCTGTTGTTGTTTGTGATGTGATTTACGCTTTTTAATGGCATGATCTACATTATCCTTCTTGTTTACTTTATCGGATGAAGGACAGCGCTTGCGACGCTTAATTACAGTCCGCATCATGGTCGCAGGTCGGTGCACATGGTGTAATTTGTAATAAAGACCACAAGCATTACAAATAGTTTTTCCAGCAGCATCTCGTCTCCAAAGTGGTGTAGTTGTAGCTTGACAGTTGGCACATATAATATTATCATCAGATTTAGGATGGTCAGAATCGGTATTATTTTCTGCTTCTATTTCTTCATGCGTAAGTTGGATGTTATCTCGTGATAATGAATTTGATAGAGTCCCATGGGAGTACAACTCATTTTTACTACCAGTTGAACAGACATCACAAACAGGTCCTTTACCACTTTCACGGCCCCACAGATGTGGTCTGAAAGAAGCCTGGCACTCAACACAGCGTGTAAGTGATCGTTTACGGGTCTTGAGCTGTTCTTGCTGTTGGGGTGTTAGCATTGAGTAAACCATTGAATAGAAGTGTAGAATATATAAAATGTTTAAAAAAAAATAGTAAAGAAAAAGAAAAAAGAAGAGAAAAAAAAGGAAAGGGAATGAAAAGAGCTAAGGTTTAAATAGACAGATTAGAGAAATAGGAGCAGCGGGGTGAATTCAGCTATAATGATGCAGAGGTGACACTCAAAGTTAAGAACATTGATCTTTATAATCTCCACCAATAAAATTCCATCACCTGATTAGAATTTTCCCACACTTTCCATCCCCTCCCTTTTCCCTCTCCTTTCGTAGACATCTACCTTGACGATTTTCTATTCCTATTGATTATCATTCTTATCAATTTTTGTGCAACCATGTTTATCTTGTTTGTAAAATGAATTTAGACACTTTATTGTTGTTAATCTTTCTATATTTTTTTTAAAAAATATATTGTTCTACGATCAAAAAACAAGCTCCTTTTTTTATCTATTTTATTTTTATTATCACGGTACTATCTGTTATTTATTTATTTATCTTGCTAATACTAGAAACATTCTTTTTATTGTTTGATGACGAAAGAAAGAAATAAAATGCCATTATCTCTATCATTTCCAAATTGGAAGCGTGTAATTGCCCTGTTCTAAAATTTCCTTTTTTGTAAAGTCATATGTCTAAATAAAAAAAATAGGGTATATTTTTTTTTTGGTCTCAACCCGTCTACCAGGTATCTTTGAATTTAGTCCAACTTTCTTTTTGATTTTTAATTTTGAAATTAACCTCTGCAGAGAACTAAATTATGGATATATTCTTCTGATTGGATTAAGTTGATTAAAGAATCGTTTTATCAACGAACGAAAATGCAGTTTTGAATATCATTGCCATAAACAAACACTTTTCATATAAAATATCGCTGGATCAATTCAACTCAGATAAATTAAAGTATTGTTCTTTTTAAGTGTTATCTTGTGATAGTAATATCTATATATATATTTTTCTACTTTTACATTTAATCTTTATCTTCCATCTTTTATAAATAGACTCTTATCATAAGACACATTGCTTTTTACTAATGTGGATTTATATAGAGATCAAAAAACAACAGGTCAGCGAAAAGATACTACCTCAAATTTAAGTGCATAGAGTTAGGGGAATATACTGATAACAAGGGGGCAGAAATTTTTTTGTATATTTATTTTCGGTTTAAAACGCAGCAATATCTGTGGCAATAGAGCAAAGCGGTCCGATAAAAACAACTCAACGTTCTTCTAATATCAAATCTTATTTTCAAGTATCAAATTATCTTGACTTCTGAGTGTGAAATATGCTACCATTGACAAATATCTCTGGTATCTTTTTTTAATTTCTATTGGGTTTTTCCCTCAACTTAATTTCTTCTTGAACTGGTTTTATTTTTTATTGATGTAGTTTTTCATTTTAAAATGGAGTTCTCCCCTTCAATATTCATTACACCACGCAATATTCTTTTTTTAATATAAACCCAAAGCTAATGAAATTTAAATCAGAAAATAGATTTTGTGTACAAGTCTTACCATTAAACAATTTTTTTTTTTTATAAAGGATAAATTGTTTCATTAAAATGATGCATGAGCTTTTCCTTCTTTTTCTAAAAAAAAAGAATAAAGAGTAGGACACTTACTTTCATGTCAACTGCACCTCTCATTGTCTCTGCAGGGTTTCAGTCATAAGGCGTATTATCTACCAAAGCAAGTTCAATAACAAGATTTTGTATATGTGAATATATCCTCCTTTTTATTGTTTTGATAGTGAGCATGCATCAAATTCACTTGATTATTTTGATTTGAAAAGTTTATTTGAAATGATACAAGTAACTCAAAGCAATCTATTTTAGTGTGTATTTTTGTTTCAACAAGATATTGCATTTTTAAGAGTATCAAGTCATGCACAACATGTACAGTAGCGCAATCCATGTTGGTTACTGGTTTTTTCCAATGAATTTGCGTATTCTGTTTTTATTTTTGCGTGTTTTATTTTATTTTATAATACAAAAGATACACAAAACGCAAAAATAAACACGCAAAAATAAAATCGGAATACGCAAATTCACTAGAAAAAACCAACATCACAATCCCCCTTTTTGGAATATTACTCCAACTCAGCTTGCAGTTTCCTTAAATAGCAATATATTCTTCATTACACTCCAACCGTAACACTTTATTTGTTTCGTTTTTAACTTTATTATTATTATTATTATTAAGCCCACTTTATTGACTCTGTCAACAGTTTAGGATGCGTCATTTAGTATACACTCCTTGTATGTTTTGCTTAAGTTTCCGAATAATTTATCATTTATATATATATGTCCATATATTACATCTTATCAGTCACTCTGAACCAGGTTGTATGGCTTATCTATATTATAGATGTCATTTTTTGATCCCTGGTCTTATTCAACTGTTGGTAAAAGGAAAGCTGTATAAAGTGATAATGTGGCTAGTAACAATTTGTTGCTCTGATATATCTCATTGTTCAGTCAAATTCATAATTTATCGGATTTTCCATCTAAAAACAACTGAAAAAAATAGTTTATCTTTTTGACTCTTTTTGATTTAAAGGCTTAATCTAACCTATTAGTTATGCATGCATATTTCGTTAAATAGGATTGTTTTTTCTTTTTTAAAAAAAAGGAGGGAGATTATAGTCATATGATGTAAGTTTCTCAGACTTACCAAGACGAAAACATATGATGATGATGCTGATGACGGTAACAACAATTCGTGAGCGTTGTGCTTAAATCAAACTTTGATATTTGCTCAAATCTTATTGACAAGAACTGTGTAATGACATACGATCATCACTCATTCTTTACATTACTCTGCTTTAGAAAAATATCTGAAATAGTCACTCATTGTTATCAGTTATTTTTTGTTTGACGTATATGGTTCAGAAGAGGAGTTATTTTTTTTTAAAAAAAAAAAAGAAGAAAGAGAGAAAGAAAGAAAGCGAGAGAATAGCTGCATTAACTATATATTTTCACATAAAATTTCTAGTACTTACAAGAAAAAGAATATTTTAACCTTCAAAAATACAACTATTGTTTAAACCCTATAAGAGGTATAATATAGTTTTGCAAAGACAACGTTTTCTTCATAAATGTTATATGAGTTGGCTCCTCCCAGTTTAATAATGTGTTTTAATACTCCTTTAAATATAAGTTTACCCCAATCAATTTAAGATCAAAACCTTTTAGTTCCTTTTTTTTTAATGATGCTGATTATTTCTTTTTTAATACAGCTCGGGTGATTTGATATGTCAGAATGTTTGATAATTATTCTTTTTGATTATGTCCAACTTTCTAGGTGTTTGGAAAACATAGTTGCATGACATCGGAACAAACCTTCTTTATCAATGCATGGATCCTCCTTGTTCTCCTTTTTTATTTTATTTATTTTCCGTCCAAAATTTTAGTTTAACAATATAACAGAATGACAGAATTTTTAAAAGAATACCCTTGTAAAATACATTGACATGACGCTGCCCAATAGATATTCAAGTCCTTTTATACTAATCTTTGAATCAACTCAACTTGGTCTGTATGTTTACTTTTAACATCTGATAAAATTAAATTTTAGTTGCTTTTAGATAACTTTATACTATTGGGGCTCATGTATCATTTATCCCTGAAAGTGAAATAAAAATAGGAAAGCCTTCAACATGTCCATTTTCTTCTTGTTTAAATTAGAGTAATAATTAAAGGCACAGCTCATGAGAACTATGTCTACCTTAAAAAGACTTAGTAGACAGTAATATTAAAAAAAATAGCAAGTAATGAAAAAATAAAAATGGCGGGCAAATACTTGGTGAACGAATGAGTTTATATGCATATGTGCGCTATTTTATAATCAGCATGCTATATTTCCCTCCTTTTATCCAAGATATCGTATAGATTCATTTATATTGTAAATTCGTCTACGATTTACCGGTGATAATCCCACTGCATTTTATTCCTATATCACCACCGATAGCAGGAGGTAACAATCAGCTTTTAAACATATAATAAAATGTCTATAGCAATATAATTACGCAATGGGTAAGGTGCAAGAAATGGTCTTTGTATGAAACCATTAAACTACTGTGTGAGAACAGCAATCTTGGCTTCTAAAGGTAAGCTGGATGACATAATATGGGTAACATAAACAACGTTATTTCCGCTGTATACCACTTTTACCGACTCTAGCGTCAATTGTCGGTGTTTCAATGTCGAGTATCAACACTTGCTTTTATTTTTTTTTATTTATTATTGTAAAGTATGCTTCATTTCACACTTTGTTAATGACAGCACCCGTTTTTCAATCATTAACAAAGTCAATAGCAAGGGACGTACGCTCAAAGGTATTTAAAGTACCTTATTGTTATTATTATTAGATATAAATACCGCCATTTAGACCCTTGAGCTTTATAAATCTCTCTTGAGATCAAGCAAACACTTTGAAGGTCAAGAAATACTGACTAGTCAAATAAGGAGTGTCTTCAAAGCAAACAAGCACACACTTTCCAGAAAAAAGCTGGCACAGCAAATTGAGCAAGGATCCAAGGTAAATTGATTTCCATTATTGTGCGGTGAGTTGAGCTAAATAAGCGACAAAGGCGCAAGAGTGTTTATCAGAGGCTTTAGATGGAAATGAAAAAATGCTAGAGTGTGTTCAACGTTTTGTAAGCCAGCATAAAATCAAGAAAAAGGTATTGGTCTTCAGGTTAAGAATATATAAGCGAGCCATAAACTCAATCCGTATTCATTATTAGCACTCTAATATCACAAAAACAAAAGGCAAAAAGGCTGCAAGTAAACGAAAGGCTTATCAAGTTGCCATCGAAAGCAAGACAGCTGCTGGTTATGCATTTAAGCGTGTAAGAGGTTGGGTCCAACCTGTTGGTACTTCGATGATGTTGAAAAAGCGAGTTGTTCAAAAGCAGAAGTCTCTTGATCGATTCCAGTATTTCCAGCAGCAATTCGAGTGGATGAAAAATGAACAGTCCTTTTTATCCCAGTTGGGAATCCAAGATACACTCTCTGATTATAGTAAGTCTTGTTGTATCCACAGATTAATAAATAACGAGCTAAGACAGAGTGTTTTTTTTTGTCTTTGCAGTGGAAAACATAAAAATTGGGATGAATATTGAGAAAAAAAAAGTAAAACTATAAAAAAGTAATCATGTGCGTGTTTTCCCCCCAACAAATGTTGATCTTGTACCTTTGTTGCAGTGTAGCACACTATTTTATATGCTTAAGAAGTTATTAAATACAAGAAACAAGTGGCTATACTTGAAATAGAATTTTGTTTGATTTTTTTTATATAATTATTAACTAAGTTCCTCTAAGATATGTTACAGTGCGAATGGATTTGCAAAAAGTGGGTTTTTTTTGTGTTTTGTTTTGAATGCTGGAAATGTAAATGGGAATTTGGAAATAATAAATACGGAAAATAGGCGAGTATTCCACCTAATATATAAATAGTTTTTCCTCAACAAACTTGGTATTCTTGATATTGTTTTTGTTTGTGTGTTCCTACTTTACTCTGACTTTTTGGCGGCAGCCTTGCGCTTACCATAAGTCTTGCGAGCAAAGTCAACAAAGAGGTAAGTAAGGGGTAAGAGATAGCCAACATTGACAGCAACTGCGAATTGTTGGCCAGGAGTTTGGAGACAGTTAGGGATGAGGAGATAGCTGATGGCAGTAGACATACCAATCAAGAATTGAGAAATTTGCATGCTTGTCAAGTAACGCTTTCCAGGAGGATGAAGGCCGATTGAAGTCATAGCATAGTACATGTACATGATGGAGTGTATAAGAGAGTTGAATACAACAAAAATCCAGATGGGTTGAGCTTGATAGCGGATACCAGACCACATGGTAATCATAGCACCCGAATGGTGATAGGTTTGCAAGAGAGAAGAGCGACGGCCTTTCATGATGATAATAGCAGTGTCAATAACTTCATAAAACTTTGAAAGGTAGAAAAGGTATCCCCAGTAACCGAGACCCTCGTCCCATAAGAAATGATCCAAGTCACAGTACTAATGATGTAAACTCATTAGTAAATCACTCTTTTTATATACAAACCAATACAAAATACTTACAGAATCATGAAGAGATGAACCACGGTTGAAAAGTTTGTGCATATTGTAAGCCATGTTGATAAAAGTAGCACCAGAGTAGACTGCGAGGATCAAATTATGTACAAACACAAAGGCAGTCATAGCCTTGCTAGATTTTGTAGCGCTACCAACACCACGGTTCTTTGCTTCCACTCTGGAGAGTTTAGCAGAAGCAGCAGAAGGGTTAAACAAGTGAACACATATGGCATACGTAGCAG
Organism: Backusella liffmaniae; assembly: GCA_024140265.1. Lineage (NCBI taxonomy): Eukaryota > Fungi > Mucoromycota > Mucoromycetes > Mucorales > Backusellaceae > Backusella > Backusella liffmaniae. The sequence continues at coordinate 22,292 of VCJE01001330.1, read as the reverse complement.
CAATGGCTATGGGTGTCTTCCAATCCATCATGAGCTCATAGTACTGGGGAAAAGGAATACCAGGAATGGGTCTAAGCTTATCCACGTCCATTTTTACAGTCTTGTATATATATATTTTTCGAAAAAGAGAAAAGAAAGACGAAACAGTTAATTAAAGGAGACATGAATCGTGCTTTCCTTTATAGCAAAAAAAATAAATAAAGTGGAGACTTTGCCAAGATTGACCTATCAATGTGTTGGAAAATATCGAAAACTCAGATCCCCAGAAATTGGGTGGCAGATTTAATTTTTTACAAGGTTATCTCCACCAATGTGGGGGTTCACGTTCACAGACCGATATCTTTAACCAAATAACGCTTATTATTTACTCAGCGCAACTTCATGATTTGACCTACGCTTTCTTCAAAGGATCTTCTGTTGAAATGTCACATTATTGACCCATTCATTGAGGTAGTTAGCAATTATATTCTATTCATCATAGTTTCTCACTTTGGTTAACTACCCAAGTTTGTAATTGAACCTTCAAGACCATACTTGCTCAACAATACATATTATGAACTCCATTTGCATATGCATTTTATCTCCAAAAGTGTATCAACAAAACGAATTAAGTAATCTCCCCAAAATACTGATTTCTGTACCACAATTCGATTGTAAGACAGAACCCGACAATTCATTTTTTGGAATTAAAAGGAAATTCATAAATAAAACTTTTTTTTTCATCACTTACTTGATATTTCAATGTTGTTTGAAGGAACTTTTCACATCAATTGTTCGATACAATACATCTTCATACTCAACAAGTTTCTCAAAGTAGATATTGTGGCCTATTGTATGATAAAAAAAGGGATTTAGTGTTGGGATATAATGGCTAAAAAGAAACTCTTACCATATGGTGCACGCAACCTGTGAAATGGAAATTATAGTGACTTATCAGGCAGGATATGAAACTTTATAGTGAGGAGACAAAATGTTTTATTTAAATACTTTTAAAAATATAAGGGCCCAGGTCATCCAAATAATACTGATAGCAGACAGCGCCAATTCTTAGTGAAAAACGAGTAGTACTCTCCCCTCGGCTCTATAACTTTCTGAGTCCTTTTTTTTCTTCAATTAGTTTTTTTTATTTTGCACAAATGTATTATTGGTCAAATTCAATTGCCCATGAAACCTGGATTCAAACCCGATATAATATTTATTATTTAAAGTTTGTTCCTGTCACCGGCTATCTGTAGACAGTTTTTTCTCCAAATCACCAGACTACTATTTTCAATAGTGAGTATTATTTTAAAATTAATGAGAAAGGGATAATAATTATTGAGAAAAGTTGATGAGAAAAAAGTTGGTAAAGGAAGATTAGAATTTTAGTATCAAACCAGGGCACTATAATAAAGGTGTTTTATTTAAGTGTTTTTAGATATCAAAATGTAAATTGCGTATACTTTTGTATTGATATGACTCAGGTTAAATATCATATATGAAGATAATAGACTTCTTTATTTAATGGGTGCTTTCAAAAACGTTCCCTAGGGGACTATTTTTAAAATTAATATAGAAAACGCACTTTATACCCATATAAATCACAAATCATGATATAGCAACCTTCAATGTTGTATTTGAGTGTCCTAAAAGATAATGGATTACTAATTTACTTTGTTGTATAAAAAATTACAAATAATGAAAAATAGTATTTACTAAATCTATCTCTGTCATACTGGTGCGTTGCCTCTGTTACTTTATATCATGCTATTCTTCATTGGGATATAATATACTTTTATGGACTTTGCTACATAGCTACCTATCTGAAATCGACACCGTATATATAATATATATCTTTTATCAGTTATTCCTTGACTTTTCTTATTAATTTGAAAATATTTCTCAAAATATTCTCCCGTTAATTCTAAATTTCTAGAGTAAAACAGTAATCAGTTACTGCTCACTACATGCTTAGCCAACAAATTGACCACTACTTCAGTTACTACAGCGCAAAATACTAAAGTACAGGTAAGGGTCCTACTGAAAGCAGCACTGAGCTGGGTTCAACAGGGTTCAATCCAATTTTAATTAATACTTTTATTTTACATGACAATGCTCAAGTTGATCCAGGTCTTTTTATGAGCCTGGGGTATTCTTATGGTTCCCACACCATCCTAAAAATGATTTAAAATACCCACAATGTAAAGAGAACCTGAAGGTAAAAAGTTTCAATGATAAACATCTAGCAAGAAGGATAATTGTAAAGTTAGTTATTTGAATGAACATTGGTTTTAAAATGCTTACCGAAAGATCTAAGTGTAATTTAATAAAAGGCAAAAGATCGACGTCTTTTTTTATCAGCTTATTGGGTACGTCTTCTCTGCGGTCCTTGTATATAACAAACACATCCTTTTCAGGCATTGACTTTGGTCATGATCTTACAGCAGTACCTAAACATCCAGAGTATCAGTTAAAGTAAAATTCAAAGCGTAAAAAGCAACTTACCACGGGCATGGATATTGTTACTACAGAATCTCCACATCAGATAACATTGTTTCCATCTGGACTAAGAATTAGCAAATATTAATCACCTGAAGGTATCCAGGGTAAATTTCATTTTACCTTAGAGGTTCCCGATATAATATATTTGGCCACAATTTTAATGTCTTCTGCTAAAAACCTATTTCCATCAGCTTTGTCAACACCGGGTCTGCTTTGGATGAGCTTGATGTATTTCTTACCTTCTGTAAAGAACGAACATGTTGATAACAATTCAATAACAGAACGAGCTGGGCTGTAGAATTTTTTGTTACAACCTTGACCAAAGTAATATGAGTTCCAATAGAATGATTCCTTTCATGAAGCCATTTGCATTGTAGTCATAAATAAAAGAACTGAGCCATGAAGTGTAATGTTTTACTGTTGAAGATAGTAATAAAGTAAATATAACTATCAGTATGTACTTTCAAAGGTATTTGTCTTACTATAGTTTGAACTATCTGTTCCAATCTTGGATGAGAATAGAGAAGTACATTTTTTATGAATCATAGTAAAGTGAGTGAAAGAAAGAGAGAGAGAAAAAATAGGGTGATACTACGCGCGCTCCAATGGCGCACTCCAAAGTGGCTTACCGGATGTTATAGCGGTTTAGAGGATACTGGAGAGAGAATGTACTTGGATAACACAGTAAAAACCTGATATTTTTGTCACAAATTTCGGTATCGATGTGCTTTAATCGCTTATTGCATAATTTATAAGCTTTGACTTTCGACTCAATGATTAAAAAACGAGTATTTTGATGGTTTGTTAAGTAATAAAGTAGTCTATATGTATACGATTTTTTTTTACTTCTAGTATTTTCGTTGATATTCTCCTTATTAATATAACATATAAGTAGGTTTTAAATGTGAACGCGAATCACTACAAAAGTATTGGCCATTGTGATGAAAACCAAAGTAAAGATTTCTTTGTTTATTTTCTTACAGAAAAAAATAACATATTTTACATAACCACAAATCACGCCAGATATACAGTATTTCGAAGTGATGATATTACACTTGCTCGTTGTTTAATGAATATTTACGAAAAATAAAGACACTCTACTACCATTTTTTTTTCATTTTTTTTTTTTCAAAATTAGAAGCTTAAAGATCTGGCGAATTTACTATAAGAATATTTGTTACACCTTTTTTATAACTAACTCACCTTTTGTAAAACTTGTTATCTTTGTGATAGTATTACTTATGTAATGTCAATAGCCATCTATATCCTCTCCATCATCCTCTAAACCTTTATAACGTTTTCTAAGCCACTTTGGTGTGCGCCATGGGAGCGCGCGTAGTATTACCCAAAAAATAAACAAGCTTCCTCTTATTGTACTTAAATAATGAGTGAGTCCTCATTAATCTGATAAATGAAAAAATAAAGTCACGCTGCATAAAACAATCAAATCATCGTTCTCCTCCTTATTCGTACTAGATAAACTTGACCTATTTATATATAACAACAATATACTTTATAAGGAGTGTGTTCATTCTCTATATCAATCAATGACACAGTACTGGTTTTTTTCCAATGAATTTGCGTATTCCGATTTTATTTTTGCGTGTTTATTTTTGCGTTTTATGTATATTTTGTATTATAAAATATAATAAAACACGCAAAAATAAAAACAGAATACGCAAATTCATTGGAAAAAAACAGTATTGCACTCATTAACCATATCCCAATATACCATTAGCATTATTTGAAGTGAAAGCAAGTATATAATACCACAATCCTTTTCTGAAGATATTACATTGACGTCACTTTAATTTAATTTATAGTGAAAAGTGTAGTGCATGTAACGATATCCATTTTTCAAGCTTCATTCATTGCTTGTCTTTAATTAGGACTTTCAGATTTTATGACTTGTTCGTGACCGCTTATTTTAATAAATTTTTTTTAAAAAAATAAAATAAAAATACATCTGCTTGGAAGTTCTCTTTTTTTCTCTACATTTGCAGAAAACAAAAACAAAAAAACTATAAGGTAATTATCATTTCTTTTTTATATTATATATATATAAGAACCCACAAGTCATGTCAGGTGGTCCAACGAGTCTTTGCACTCAAACCAATGATGGATCTCTGTTACACTCGTGGAATATTAAATATATCGTCCTGACTGAGGCCACCTGTTTTAGGTGTTTCTCGACTTGGATGATCGCATCTCGAAAGAGTTGAATGCAATCTGTAATTCTTTTATTACATAAATGGTTGTATTCTTAGTTACGGGATAAACATTTCTATTATCATGTCAATGTAAACATATTCTAACTTTTTTATCTTAGGTTATCTTCAGTTTTCGGTATATTATAAATAGTTTTAATAAATTGCTCTTTTGCCATACAGAAATTGTGATTAATAAGGGTTAGGTGTTTATTTCTCTGTGTTGGAGATTTATTTTATTATTTTAAATGAATGTAAAGATATGATACCGACATAAATATAATATGGTGCCTTTGCTATTATTGAAAAGTGGTTATTTAAATTGAGGTCTACATTTCGTTGTCATCGTCTTCGCGAAAATCATCTTCATTTTCTGATTCGCTATTATATGAGTCCCTCAGACTTCTAATTCTTATTAAGACATTATCTAAATTTGAAGGATTGCCTAATTTTGCTGTATTTAGGTCAGAACTATCGTCATGCTTATTTTCAAAATCACGACGGCCATAAAAAGAGCTGTATACAGACTCGCCTGATTGAGAAACTTGTCGAGAAACAGGTATCATGATCGGTTGAGCAGACTGTAAACTTTGCTCTTCATCTCTTTCTGCTCTTTCAGTTAATTTGAAGGGCAATGGTATGTCCTTGATGGCACGATATTGCCCGCAATTATTGAGATGCTAGTTGTGACAATTGGACAGCATGAGAAATAATGGTATATACATATGTATATGTATAATTATATGGAATATATAATCCTTACTTCGTTTTCAAGTCTAAAGAAATTCCACTGAATTCTGCGGTAAGCCTCCATAAATGCTAGTAAAATACCAAGTAATTGTGAGTCAATTCTCAGCTTAGCTATTGTCAATGCCCATGAAAATCGCAAAAGCACATTTATAGGAACTGCAACATAATACGTCTAATCAATATTTACATCAGTACACATTTTCAATAGAAGCTGTTATATATAATTACCCAACGATAAAAAACAATGTCTTCACGTAACAAAAAATGCTGGCTATTTTTTTGTAGCAGACCCCAATCCATCTTTATATCCCATGTAGAAGTATAGCATGAATTGAAAATAGATGTAATAAGCCATAGTGCGCTTAAACCATAAGAAGCTTTCATTGCAAAAATAAAAATAAATAATTGAGATCCATGCAAAAGTACATGTAATCTATAAGGATGCAGTTAGGTACTTACGATACATTCTTTTCAATCCTGTTATGATGGCTACGATGATACTACTAGTATATTTTGCCGCGTTAAAAAGATGTACTTTTTCATTAGAATCTCGATATCTTCTAAGACATTGGAGCAATCTCCACCAAGGAGGTAAAGATGCCAAGAACGGTGCGATCCATGCCTGCGACATATTGCATTTTCCACCTATGAAAGAATATAATTTGTTAAATATGCTTATACATATATATATGTGTGTGTATTCTACCTAGGTCTATCCAATGGCATGAGTAAGCGCAGAAGAAATATGACGATGTCCAGATAGAATAACTCAGACTATTTAATTCATCAGCGATAAAAAAGTCTCTAAATTCGACAGGAAAACAGTACGATAAGATGATTCTCCCCTTCAAGATTTAAAAGTTATTATATATATGTAATCTTTCCTTTTATATAATAATACTTACCAAGGCTACACCTAGCCATTTCCTGGCAGAGCAATAAAGTATGTCAAATGGACAAAGCAAAATAGCTAGTAATACCACAAATAAAATAAGAGGACACAATTCTGACGGTATAACTGGTGAAAATATTTGGGAAAAATCAATATACATCACTACTGAGCTTATTAATAGCATAACAGAAGGTAACTATATATGTATTAACATGAATAAACGAGTTGCTTCAAATGTGTGTATATACATGTTAAAAAAAAAAAAGAAAAAAAGAAAGGAAAGTAGCAAACCTCTGCAAACTGATGATAATCCAAGTTTTTCCGTGTATCTAGCTCAAATATAAACTTGTAGTTGATCCGAGATCGGTGCCATACAATTAAATTTAATGAAAAGCCTAAGCAAAAAATGATTGGGAGTAGAAAGCAGGCATATATTTGGGTGTTTGTTTGAAGATTAGGTAGTTGTCTCGCAGTTTTGGGATCGACGGCTAAAAAAATTACAGTAAATAATTCCATGTTGATCAAAGTATATTTATTTGGTTACCAAAATAGAGTGCCTGAATAAGCAAAGGAACAGCCATTCCTAAAAATAGTCCCACTCTTAGTGTGATTGAATTATAATCCTATTGCGTCGATAAGCTTTTAAATATAGAGTTATTTTTCTTTTAAAGAGAAATATACCTCATTCTTTTCAGGTGCTCTTAGCTTATGCATTCCTCGCCGACGGTGACCATCTGCGAATTCGTTAATATATAAAGTCTAGATAAAAATATAGAGTAAGGTTTATGTTTATACTATTTACTTTTAAGTTCTAGTTACCTCAGTTTCCTTTATAATAGAGTCTAGCTCGTCTGTGTTCGCCCAATGATATCTTTTTATTGTTTGCATGTAAAGATGGCTGGCTTTCCATCCAGCGACCTTTTATTTAATTTGATAATAATTAAATACTTATATTAGGGGTATAAATTGTAGGATTCGTCATCTTACCTTATCAAATTTCTTTAGTATTTTTTGAAAGCCTGTTTCATTAAGTACCTAAAAAATATAAAATGCATTAAAAACATATTATATCTTGCAAAAATATATGTGATTATACTTGGTAAGATTTTAAGAACTCTAGGCTTCGATAATACTCTATAATGGCTTTTTTAATCCTATTTCGTGCAACCTGTGCAAATGGTCAGGAGATGTATTTTATGCACTGCTATAAAAAACTGCTCACATTATAACTTATTCTTTGATCACCAACGTAATCAAATGTAGGTGATAAGTCAGCTAAATTGTAAGACTGAGTGTGCGGATCTTGATATTTAAACCAGTGGTAGAGCCGATGATGGCCGATCTCAGGAGCGTTTATGTCTGAATACGAAGGCTATTCTTTTATATAATCAATTTCCTTTTCATAAATGTTGTATCGAAAAAACCAAAACCAAAACCAAAAACATATATGGAAATGGCAACATACTAATTGCTTAAAAT
>VCJE01001330.1:1656-14456 GCA_024140265.1 Backusella liffmaniae | reverse complement strand
TTTTTTTTTTTTTTAAAAAAAATACTTTGTTTACCTTGACATCAACTAACTGTCGGCCATACTCAGTAATGAACTGCATCTGAACCTTAAGAGCATTCAACTTGATCCGTGATTCACTTTCTTTTTCTATACAAATAAATATAAAAGCATAACAATTAGAATAGGTATAATTAAGTATAAACAGAATCTTGGTCAAATACCCTCGTAAAATTTTGATATTTTGTCTAGCTCCGCATCAAGAGCAGAAAAGAACGCTCTTTCCGAGGAATTAGCATGAAACAAAACTTCATCAAGAATAGATAATGTGGTCGAACTGTGGAAAGAATCTATAAAGTAAATATAGAAAGGCACACCAAATAAATGTAAATATCAAATGTAAATTCGTAACAAGAGGATCTTTTTCTTTTCTTTTTTGATTATGGTTGTCGCTTACCCGGATGAGATTGCTCTGATTGGTGACTGAAACGAGATGATATTCTGCTGACTATAGATTGTGGTGATCTTGTTTGTAAACTATTTAAGCCATCTTTCCATAAACCATCTAATGGCTTGCTGTGTTCTCTCTTTGTCCAGTAATTATTATCGCTGTCTAACCCTTGAAAGGCATAGTCAAGTTGAATTGCTGCTTTTCGCTCTTTTGCTCTTCGAAACTTCAAGTCGAATATTGATTAATACTGTATCATTCAGTGCAAAAAGTGCTATGTTTACCTTTTCTATTTGTTTTAATCTTTTCTTCAGACCTTTATAGTTGATATAAGCTTTCCGCCATTCTGGGACACTCTGACCCTCTAAATATTTAGCAAATTTCATCCTATTACTGAAATCAATAAAATATAATTATATATCACAGAAACAGGCTCTTAAGTATTAAAATAACGTATTATTAGTTTATATTTGATAAAGAAAAAGAGGAAATAATGTGGAGTATTTTTTAAACATTTTATATTAAATTTAGATTCAAACTTTCTTTAATACACGTGCTTCCTTTTCGTAAACTCTTAGTTTTTCTATCTGCTTTTACGCTATTCAAGAGTATCAGGTGAAGTTCAATGGTTGCAAAGTGACATTATACAACTATAATTAAATCAGTAGGAGTACGTTGTATATATTGTAAGTTTGATTTTTTTTTGCTTCAATATTATTTAACTAATTAAAGAGAGCGACTGGTATTATTTAAAGTTAAACGGGCCGTTAATCACTTCATTAAATATTATTTTTTTTAAAGAAAAAGAAAGGCTACTGGATTGTATTGTTCTATGGAACGAAGATCCAAAAGAACGTGATTAATATCTTGTTTACAATTTGTAAAAAGTCATTGTTTCGAGAATAAAGAAATGGATCAAAATTCCCAAACAAGGATAAATATGAATGGAGTTTCTTTTTTTTTTCATCGTGCACTAAAAGTTTCAAAGTTTTTGTGTATTGAGTTTGGTAATTCCGTTAGCGGGATGGATGCCTTTTTTTTGTTTCAGTTACGGAAATGAGGGCTTTATGCCTTGACTGAAAAAAAAGAAACCAAGCTCTTACATGGTTAAACAGAAGGTTCTTACACTAAAGGAGAAGTACTGCAATCAGTACAAGTACTTTTGTACTAAAGTGATTTACATGTTACAAAAAGAAAAATTATTTTGCTCCTTATTCCCCTTAAATTAAAATTTAGCGTATAGGTTATAGAAAGGGGTCAACCCACATTTCCCTTAACAAACAGTTGTTTTATTTTAAGCGCTGATTTAAGGTGAAAAAAACGTGAGATTCTCAATAAGATTCTTAATTTTACAGAATCCAACAAAATCTAAGTCTTGTATGCATAAATGACTAGGTGTCATAAGTACGATTTAGCTCAAGGTATTGGCTTTAAACGTCATCCATAACATCCGTTATCTATTAACATGCAGACCGCTCACTGCTCGTTATTTCCGAAAACACATATAGTAAATTGATGATCCATTACATATCAGAAGGCGGCGGGTTGAAATTCAAGAAAAAAAAATGATATTCATACTAAAATATTCGCTTTTAATTTGGGTTGGTAAAAATGGGCCATGAAAATGAATATGGTCACGTTGTTCAGAATTGGCATCATATATTTTACGAATTTTTAGGGGTTTTTTGAATAACATGACGGAAACTACGTCTTGCTATTTTCAGCAGCATATACTGATTTAGATGCAATAAATGGGACAATTAAACCTTGGGCACGAGACCTTTAACAAGGTATTATACTTGACGAATTGGAAAAAATTAAAAAAAAAAAGCATCTAGTGAAAGTGATGTCGGTATTACTAAATTTATACAAAACAACAAGGGTTAAGCAAGTTGACTCGATCCTTGTGGTCCAACATTAGTACAATTAATGGCAAGTTTGAAATTAATATCATCAAGCACATATTCAAGTTTCTTGGAAAAGTCCAAGTATTATGCACTTGCTCGCAAAACAAACACTATCTATCTCTTAAAATAGTTTTATTTATGATATTACTACCATCATGTAAATAAAGTATGGGCTTTTAGTAGCTATTAACATAGATCAAAGCATTAAGATTGACTTGGCAATTATGCACAGGTGTTACAAGGTGTGCTTGAATACTCCAATATACTCTTGGTTTCCTTATCAGGCGCTGGTTTTATAGAAAGGGCTGATGAAAGTGATGAACCGATTGGCCTAAAGTGAAGTTAGATTTGATCAGAGTGATAAAGTAATTAGATTGGACTGGAAACAAATGGGTCGCAAAAAAGAAAAGAAAAAAAAGTTGATAAGTATATCCAGTGATCGATTCAATTGCACAAAATGAAATAGACATACCACCATAGAATCCACATGTACTTTCAATTATATTGCTTTACAACCCATGTTTTACTAAACTAGCGGTATTTTCTTGAGTAATAGTATTTGGGCTCGTAAAACATGAAAGGGGAAGAACCTTGAGCATATTATAGATTCCAACAGCCCGAAGTCCAGAAACAACAAATATCCCAGAACGAATAGAGCACCATTTTCATATCACCTTGATCAACGTGGTACAAAAATTTAAACATATTATACAAAAGGCTCTATAAGATAACCCAAGTCTGTATTAATGTAATGCTACTATTTATCATGTTGTTTATACTAAATAATACTAGTTTTTCAGTAAGAAGCAAAGGTATCAACGAATTTCACGCAAGTGAGAAACCAGTGGGTCAAAAGTAAAATTAGATTTCGTCAAAGTGGTAAAGTAGTTGGTTTAAACAGGAAAGAATTTTGGTCACTTGATGCGGCATTCCACACCTATTATTTGTAACGTCTTGCCCAAGAATCAGTTGTATAAAGCCATAAATGCAATTAGGCTTGAATACGGAAGGTGGCATGTCAAAATTGCCTCCCACCTCTTTTCCCCCGCGCGAATAAACGTCTATAAAAACACGAATAAAGTTTTGAAACGCAACCAAAAAAGGTGTGTAATTTGACCAAAAAAGGTTTGCTATTTTGCGAAAATTGTTCAACAAAAAACCTTTAGAGCGCTATTTTTTATTTTTAACAGTCTCCATGGAAGGATTGTTTTTAATAAGAAAAATTGTTATTTTGATAAGAACGTCATCGACATTTTGTTTTTATTTATTTACTTGGGCTTGAACCACTCACACTATTACAAATAATTACAAAAGAAAGGCCTTCTATATTGCATAACGCTATATCCTAATAACAACAATATGGACAATCAGTCTGAAAAGTCTTCCTCTCTTCCTTTGTCGGGTCACAAAAGTGAATACAAAACGCAAGACAGTAAATATTCAGACAAGGTAGATACAGGGCTCAAGATGACATGTAGCGTACAATATAAATAAATGTTATTATAGGACAGAAAAAGACAAGTGAGCACGTTAGCTGATGCAGAAGAGTATAAAAGGATACGACGTAAAAAATCGGTGGATAATAACAGTTGTGCGTTTAAACACAGAATCGAACCACTGTTTTCAGTTTCGTCGTCCTCACCCCTTCCACAAAAGACACTTGAAGCGTTGGAAAGATTACCTGTTTTATTAACTCAGTTTGATTCGTTATCTGCGCATTCACAAACACAGGTTCTACATCAACTTGTAAGGCGGTCTGATAGCACGACGCTTCAGTTCATTAATTCACTTATTGTCCCTATTCTAAAGCGTGACTTTTTATCGTCATTACCGCATGAGCTGGCCTTGCAGGTAATTGGCTACCTGGATGTAACATCTCTTTGCAGAGCCTCGACGGTCAGTAGACGTTGGGATAGCGTCATTAGTCGTGATGAAAAGACATGGCTTCGGTTACTGCATAAGGATGGATTCAAAGCAGAATTGAATCAGACGTTTTCAGCAAAGCATAATAGTAGTCACTACAAAGAGATTTATAAAAGACAGCATATTCTAAAGACAAACTGGAAGAAGGGTCGGTTCAAAAAGACTGTGTTTTCAGGGCATCAAGATCACACGGTAACATGTCTACAATTCGATGAAGAAAAGATTATATCAAGCGCTAGTGATACCTTTATCAACGTTTATCAAACACGAAACCCTAATAAAGTATATCAACTTGAAGGACATCAAGGCGGTGTTTGGGCACTTCAATATGTAGACAATACCCTTGTAAGTGGCTCGACAGATCGAACAGTAAGAGTCTGGAATATAAAAAAGAGAAAGTGTACACACGTATTCAAAGGTCACAACTCTACAGTACGATGCCTTCAAATTGTATTACCAACAATGGTTTTTGGTGTACTTGAGCCAAGTGAACCTTTGATTGTGACGGGATCTCGCGACTCTACAATCCGAGTGTGGCGTCTACCCGATACTGAGAATGGGGAGGAGTTTAGAGGCGAAGAGGAGGATAACAAGTGGTTCAAGTTTCTCTTGCTGGGTCATACGGAATCCGTTCGATCTATTGCTGCACATGGTAATACACTTGTGAGTGGTAGCTATGATAATTCTGTTGCCATTTGGAATCTTGCAACCGGAAGACTAGTGCATCGTATGGAACGACATAGCGGTTATGTCTATGCAGTAGCCATTGATCCTATTCGACAGCATTGCATGAGCGGCAGCATGGACAGTACCGTCTATGTTTGGGATATCGTAACAGGCGAATGTCTATATAAACTCGATGGCCACTCTGTTCTTGTCGGCTTACTCGGTCAAAGCCCTCATCACTTGGTATCTGCTGCTGCTGATAAGACACTAAGGGTATGGAACCCCGATACTGGCGTTTGTGAACATGTCTTGGCTGGTTTGCGTGGGCATAGTAATGCTATCACCTGCTTCAAGCATGACGACGAAAAGGTCATTTCAGGCTCGGAGGGCGGCCTCAAGATGTGGGACATCAAGACCGGTCGACATTTATACAACCTTATTAACAACGTCAAGGGTGTTTGGTGGGTCACTTTTGATTATCGACGCTGTATTGCAGCTGTTAATGAGTAAGTCTACTATTATTTATTTATTTATACTATTACTGTAATTTAACGCCTATTTTGCTATCCAGCAATGAAAAGACCTCTTTTGTAATGCTTGATTTTGGTGTACATGGATTGGAGGAAGCATGACGAGTTGTATATAATAATAATAATAACAATAATAATAATAATAATAATAATAAACAATTCATCATGCTGCTGTTTTCATTGCACAACTAAGCAAACCATAATTGAGTGCTTTATATGTATAATGTATATATATTCAAGCGGAGAGAGACACTCCAAAAGGAACAATCCGCTGTTGGACAGGACAAGAGCAAATCCGGGGTAATCATTTTGTCCGTTCTGGTAAATAATATATATATTTTCCTTCGGCTTATTTATTATCAACACTTTCTTCTTTTAAACAAGCATGTCTGAACACCAACATGAACATGCGTCAGGCATGGGTCATAGTCATGACCTCGATCCTGCCTTGTTTTCTGAATTTGCAGCAACAAGCGAGCCCATAGGGCTTATCATGACACTTCACATCATATTTATGGTGGCAGGTACTATTACTTGGTCAGAGTAAAAAGCACAAGGACTCAGTATTATACTATTATTATTATTGCTGTATAGCGTTCGGTGTATTATATCCCCTTGGCATGGTGCTGGGTTTAGCAAAGAATCGTTGGCATGTACCCGTTCAAATATTAGCATCTGCGCTATTTGTCATTGGGTTGTTTTTGGCGCATGCACATGACGGAAGAAACTACGTAAGTCGAGTGGACAACGTATATATATATTAATAATGTATTGCGCTTGTAGGAACCTCATGTTGCACATAGATGGTTTGCAGATATAGTCATTTGGGCCGTTCTATCGCAGTTTATTTTGGGCGTGTATTTAAAGCTTCATATTGAAAGAGGTATTCAAGCCAAGATACGACCCATTTTAGTAAAAATACACAAGGTACTTGGTGCAGCGATTCCCATTATTGGCTATGTGCAAATTATGCTGGGCGTAATTGCAAGTCTTGGCTTCTGCTATGAAGGTTTGTTCAAGTGAATCTATATTTATTATTATATTTAGACATATATTATAATTAGACCACACTGGTCAGTGCTTGGCACATTTTATTATGGGCTCTTCGTTTGTTGCGTACGGCATTATTATGTTATTGATCCTGCGTGTTGGTGGTCCTTGGCTACTCCGAAATGGCAAGAGCCAAGAATGGTACGACAGCTGGGTCATCACACTTTGGGGTATTGTGAATACATTTACCGAGCACAGGTAACATTTTTTTATTATTGCTATATAGTATCATCCATTTAATTCACTCATGACAACAAACAAAGATGGGGACAGCCGTGGAACCATGGAGACTATCAGCATACATCCATGGGCATCATTTGGTGTGCTGCTGGTATTGTAGGCATTGCCCTTAGTAGAAAAGGAAAGCGTTCTGTCATTCCCTCCATTCTCATCATATTGACGGCAGTTTCCTTCCAAGGACATGCCCAACATGTAGCGAATAGTGGTGCTATACATTCCTATTTCGGGTACATGTTGATGGCTGGTGGCCTCAGTAGAATCATTGAGATTTGCTTTGTATGGAAAGAGGGTGAATTTGAAATATCTCCATGGCAATATATTCCACCATTGGTAGGTTTACAAATGATAATAGTAATGATGATGAGAATACGCTATAAACAATCATATCGTATTATTAGACATTAGTATTGGCTGGACTGTTATTTATGGGTTCAACGGAAGAACAGCTTGGTTTACTAAATGTCATTGGCATCGATATTAGTGCCTATAGTAATGTATTGCTATCATTTGGTTTTGTTGTCTTCTTCTTTGCCTATGTCTTGATCAATTTATGGGAGTATTTGACAAATTATCCAGACTCGACACACCACCACGATGGCTACACTCAAGTCGACCGTGAAGCCTTGATTAGTAGCTCTTCTTTTTTGGATCATGACGATCAAGATGATGTTGATGATGATGCTGTGGAACTAAAAGAAACATACAGAAGAGCAAATATCGGGGCAGGAAACAGCTCATAGTAAACATTAGCATTTATTTATGGTTACCATTATTTTAAAAAATGGATGTAGTAAAATAATAATTGAAAAAAATAAACAATCTTGATCAAAATCTTTGTGTTTTAAAGAGAGATACTGTTCTTTCTTTGAGTACACTGAATGAGAATGTGGTTCAACGGGGATATACATGTCATAATATAGGACTGCTTTTTATTGACAACACACAATTACACAACTTCAATCAAATCATGCGTGGGTATCGTACTTAAACTGGATATAGTTACATGCACTACACTTTTCACTACAAATTAAGTTAGAGTCACGTCAATGTAATACCTAAGTCTAAATTTCTTAACTGCGCTTTTTGTTTCCATTGTAGTTTCATCACTTGTTTTATAATTGTTATATCACTTGTTTTCACTTCAAACAACGAAAATCTTAGGGGCACTAGGTAAAATTTTTGAATTGATGGAAAAAGTGTTTGCAGGTGACCAAAATTGACAGTTACCCAATGGATATTGCTTTGATTTTGAATCACATATGGCTTGCATTTCATTTTGAGCTTGGTTGGTGGACGAATTGGCAAGTAAGTGGAGGGTTCATGTTTGGATTTTCAGATGGGTCTGTGTATACACAGACAGGTACATCGTAAGTATCTGCTACAATATGTGCACAATCTGGAGCAACAAACCATTCGGCAGTTTGAGATACATTTTGATCCATTCCTGTTGTAATATTTCTTTTTAAATATTTTTATGGACACTCCGATTTGGATCGGGTATCCTAGTGTCTTTAAGAACTTTTACCTAGTGCCCCTAAGAGATCTGTCAAATAATACGAGTGAATGTTGTCACTCTCATTCATTCATGAGTACAATGCGTCGTCATTGATTGATATAGAAAATGAACACGCTCCTTATACGTAAGTAGATAACGTTTATCTAGTACGAATAAGGAGGTGAACGATGATTTGATTCTTTTATGCAGCTTGACTTTATCAAAAGATCCATTGTTTATGGGTGACAAAAGGGGGTTTTGATTAACATTTTCTCTCTCTTTCTTTCACTCACTTTACTATGATTCATAAAAAACATACTTGTCTACTCTCAGTCAAAGTGAGAACAGTTCTCTCAAGATATGGTAAGACAGATACATTTGAAGTACTTACTGATAGTTTTACTTACGTTATTATTATCTTCAATAGTAAACTATTACACTTCATGGCACAGTTCTTTTAGTTGTGGCTGCAATGCAAATGGCTTTATCAAAGGAAACCAGCCGGGATCATTCTACTGGAACTCACTTCATTTTGGTCAAGGCCACAATCCAAAATTCTATAACCCTGCTCGTATTATAACGGAAGTGTTATCAACATATCCCCACTTTATTAAAAGATAAGAAATATATCAAGCTCATGTTGAATACTTTATTTCCTGAATGGCACCATTCTAATGCCATTTGTCGTGGAATATATAGTGCAGGTAACGATATCCTTTTTATAAAATAAAACAAAAAAGAATCGCAATCTTTGTTTCTGTCTAAATGACTGACCCTTCGTTCGTACATCGTCCACGGACGGATCTGTGCTCAAAATTTATTCCAAGATGAGAGAGTCATTGATATAGTCAGCCACACAGTTTCAGGTGGCTCAGCATACAGGGTTACAGATTCAGAATGGGCTGATGGAAAATGATTCGACATTGTTTTGGAGAGTTGTGGCGCGGCTCCTCCAATAATAATAGAGGTTCAGCAGATTGTAGACGGTGCATTCCTAAAGAGACTGACAGCATATGCCTTATCCTGTTCCAAAACATATGATCAAGATCCCATCTGTCTCGTGTATCCAATCAAAAGCATCTCCGAGCATGTCTCGCAAGTGTGTACTCGAAGTTCGGTCAATGAATGCATTGAGTATACTTCGCATAGTTGAGGAAAACGTTGCCTGATCTTCACGGATAATAGACTTGGCAGTACTTGGCAGTACTTGGTGACTTTCTACCAAAGCAACCTCAAAATATGATGACAAATAACCCATGGCTGTAACATGTGCAGAATCTTTCAAAACAATTCAACATTTTGCATAACGATAAGGAAGACAATGACAAACAGAAATTTTACAACGCACTTGAACATGAAAGTCGAGCATTAAAAACTATTCCTGGAAAACTCAATAACGGAGAACCATCCGGGAACATAATTACGTTCATCGATAAAAAACTTGAAGAGGATACATATAAAATGGTGCATCTTATTAGCGTAGAGTTACTTTTTGCAATACAGTACCAGAAAGAACACAAGGTCAAAGGCGACTGGGTTGGTTACCAATGAGAAGATGAAAAACAAGGTTTTTTCAAAGAAATGAATAGCGATGCAATTCCAGTGGCATGCAGCCGCTTTGAAAAGACAATTCAAGGATTGTAACTCTTTTTTAAATATATAAATAGTAGAAACATATAAATATATATATTGGTAAACAGCGCATGTAAATCTTCAATTGCAAATCATTCATATTGTTAACCCCTTTTTATTATTGTATATTCAATGATAGGTATTATATTGTAATCATCATTCGTATTGCAAAGCTATAGCTGTATCTTTATAGATTTTCCCTTTCTCTTACAACATCTATTTGTTACATCATGATATCAGTTACTATCCATGTTATTTACACTTGTTGTACTTACCAAAAAAGGCATGCTCCATTGCTTCCTTTGCTGTTAATCTCTCTTGATGATCATACTTCAACAGTTTATCCAATAAATCAAACAACTCGGCTGACATATATCGTTTATTATGAGGTCCTACGAACTTGGACCAGGGTATCGCTTTGAAACTAGAGATAGAATCAAGTTGAATACTATAATATAGTATAATATAATATAGAATACACTTACGGTTTAATAAGGCCGTTAAAGTTGTTATTTAATGTGAGGTTGTATTTCTTCAAGTATTCATACAGTTTAGCTGTACCCAGCACCTTTGTAATCACAACCAATTGATCATAATTGTCCTGTCCATTAAAAAAAGGGTCTCTTCGGAACACCTGTTTATATATATGTAAGAATTCTATACCCAATATCTAATCTAATCTAATCTACTCTAATACTACTCACCATTCCAGCCAACATTGTGCCATAACTCCACATATCAAGACTATAATCATACAGCTGAAGATCTACCAGCAACTCGGGTCCCTTGTAACAGCGAGATGCAACTCGAACATTATATTCAACATTAGGCAAGTAAAAGTCTGCAAGGCCCCAATCAATAAGACGTAGCTATATATAGAAATCGATGAATGTACAATTCACCTCAATACTTTATCTTTCACTATTACCTTTCTTTCCGAGTGATCAATCATGACATTGTGAGGCTTAACATCACGGTGCATTATACCATGTGAATGACAATAGTCAAGAGCTTTTAGCAACTGGTACATGTAATAACGCACGTCGTAATCAGTAAAGCGAGGGTACAGTATTCTGAATTCGGTATTGTTTATATACTCAAATATCAAAGAAGGCGTTCGTGACTAAAAAGAGGTCAATACTTAGTTGTATTTGTTTGGTGTAGCTTTTACTGACTCACCTGTGGGTCACGCACAACATCGAGTAACTCTACAATGTTGGGTCCTCCTTTTAGGTTTTGCAAAATTTTGATTTCTCTTTTAATCTTCTTTTTCTTTACAGGTTTCAGCACTTTAACAACCACTTGTTCTCCTTTTGTTATATTCTTTCCTTCAAATACTTCTGAATATTTCCCTCGACCGACTTTACGGCAGATTTCATAGTCATCTTGTTCACTGGGTTCGCTTTTAATATAATACTAATAATAAGCAACATACAAAGTCCTTACCCCCAGTCTACTTGCAGCTTTTCATATTCATAATATTCAGAAGGTTGATCAAGGTTCACATTGGAATATACACGAGAAATAGCGTTGCTTGTTTCAACCATGACGGTGTCCATCCTTATCAAGCAAGAGTGAAAGAGTTGTATTTATAAAAAACCCCCATTGCCTGTGATGTTGAAACGTGACTCTCTAAATTTTACGTTATTTTATCTATTTCTATAATTATGCTAATACCAACAAAGGGGTTAGTTTATTTTGTACTTGTCACTGTTGAAATATGGCTACTATACAATAATAACAAGGAGGCAACTTTAAAAACAAGTAAAGGTTGATTCATTGCCATGTTAAAAAGCTGCTTATTTTGCTGTTATTGCTAGAGTGGGATTTTTATACTTATGGAAATGGAAAAAAGCTGTTCACAGAGTTAAACCATGGCATGGAAACACCAGCCGTGCATTTGATATCCTCAGCAACTGCTGGTAAACAGAGGAGTAAGAGTATTTAACACTTTACACTAATATCATGATGATGACTAGGCATTGTCACATCGACAGTCACCAACCCTATTTGGGTAATCGAAACTAGGCTACAACTGCAGGGTAAAGAAAAGATATATAAAATAGCTTGGATTATATACTACGCATCATCAGAGACGAGGGTGTCAAGGGCTTGTATAAAGGCATGAGTGCTTCCTATTTGGGAGTGGCAGAGGGCACAATTCAGTGGGTGATTTATGAGAAGCTAAAGAAGGAATGGGCGACTGCAAGTATCAAGGATGATTATACTATTGGGGGTAAAAGCGCTAAAGGTAAATAATAGAATATGGTAGGATAGAACAGGATACATTGGTCTGACATCGCTTCTATGAACATCATGGTTTGGTAACATTGGGGCAGCAGCAGTAGCAAAGTTGGTGGCAGCCTGCGTTGCGTATCCACACGAAGTCATCAGAACAAGACTAAGAGAGCGTATACCCGAAAATGGGATTGTAAAATCAGTCGCACTTACTTAATTTCGGGATCCGACATTATTAATGAAATTGATCAAACATTCTTCATCTTTGAAAACGTGTTTTGTAACAAAAATTATCTCAAAATGTCTCAAAATTTAATCAATAAAAGAAAAAACAATCGAAAAGACTATCTTAAATACGATATTACTGATAGTGCAGGTATTTACTGGCTAAAATAGGCTTGAATCAAGCTAGCCCAAATTAGCAAGGACATGGACATCCCTGATAGCATGACCCACCAAAGCCAGAATTTAAATCCCATTAAGAATATTTGGGCAGAACTGGAAAGGCCATTTATAAGAATACAAATGATATAGATCTTGAACATGTATTTAAAAGAATAAGGGAGAAATTGAGGGCTAAATATACCACTGCTCTTGTCCTTAGCATGTCTGTTAGATACCAGATTGTTGTAGCAAACGATGGTCACTCAACATCATATTAAAACCTCTTTTTTTTTTAAAAAATAAACATACTG
>VCJE01001324.1:18210-28245 GCA_024140265.1 Backusella liffmaniae | reverse complement strand
ATTGGAAATTCAAAAACCGCAAAATATTTTGAAAAACCGCAAATTAGTACCGTAAACACTGTACATCTTTTCTAAAAATAAAAAGTATGTTACTCGAAAAAAAAATAATCTTAATCCGATCCTTTTTATACACGAGTAGTGAGGAGATCTATAAAGCAAGAAGGAGGAAATTAAGGTTTGGGATGAAAAATAGCAAAGGGGATTGGTGATGAGTCGGTGAAGTGGGATCCAGATGAAAATTTTCAAAAAATACTTTTTTCTTATTTGCCTTACCAATTTTATAATATTTGAAATAAGCGAAATAAACAACACAAAAATTGGTGCAAAAAATAAAAAAAGATTATAACTGTGAAACTTGACTCAAAAACAATTTGTGTTCTTCTTTATCTTCTAATACCTCTTTCTTTAAAAAATGTCTTTTCAGGAAAGAGAGTGTAAGTTATATATAGTAAACATACCCATATGTAAATGCGAGAGAAAATAACCAAAAACTACGTTAGATGAAGGACCTAATATCCCTCCTGATATCATTACAAAAGCAAACCAAGGAGATGTGTTGGCTCAGTTAGAACTCGGAAAATATTATTTTAATGCGACTTGGGTCGAAAACAATATCCATTTAGCGTTTGAGTGGATTTCTCGTTCTGCAAAACAAGGCAACGTGGAAGCGCAGTTTAGGTTAGGAAATCTCTACACCCTTGGTCAAGGAACCTCTAAATGTATCTCCAGCAGCTATCAATGGTACACAAGGGCTGCACTTCAGGGGTACAAAAAAGCGCTGTTGAGAATCCATAATCTTTATCAACAAGACATCAAAATGCACTGCCGTGGTCAACTAAGCTCTGAAGAAAAAGAATGGTCCTCCTCTACTTTCAAAAAGGAAAATCAGATCAGAGAGCTAAATGAATACCGAGTAGCACAGATCCAAACTATTTTGAATGGTGCAATCGACTATTATACAGAGCAATTTAAATTTTACAAGTTATGTAACCAAGATGATCCCGTTACTCAGGTAAATTTGGCTTTTCTCTATCAGCATGGCTACGGCGTCAAGAAATGCACGAGATGGGCTTTTGAGTACTATGGATTAGCAGCTGAACAAGGAAATATGGATGCGCAATACAATCTTGGTTGCCTATATCAAAAACATGCACGTATGAAATTCAACTATCGAGAGGCTTTTAGATGGTACACCAAATCTGCTCAAGGTGAGCATATAGCAGCTCAGAAATCTTTGGCGTACTTCTACTTGAAAGGGTTAGCTACCGATGTGAACTATGAAAATGCAACTTTTTGGTACAACAAAGCAGCTAAATCCGGTGACTCGGAAGCACAGGTAACTCTTGGAAAATTATATCGAAAAGGTGATTGCGTCAAGAAGGATCTATTGATGTCAGTCAAATGGTACTCACTCGCAGCTCGACAGGGTAACATTGTGGCCCAAAATTGTTTGTCTCAGCTGCATCAGCGCGGCATGCTTGATAGTATTGAACTGGAAGAGGACACGTCAGAATATGTTACGGAGAATTCGATGAACAATAGGTTATGCACCAAGCTATCGGTCGATCTATCAAAACTAGGCGATTCTTCTAATATAAAACAGTTAACTGAACTTGCCAGACGTGCTCTCATTGGTGATGGACAAACCATGTACGAAATCGGCCTCAAGTACTTTAAGGGCGATGCTCAATTTATCCCAGACCAAGAAACCGGAATAAAGTGGATCAAGAATGCCGCAAATGCCAAACATAAAGCCGCCCAATTCATGTTGGCTGATCTATACAAAAAAGGGGATTCAATCGAACAAGACTATCATAAAGCAACCATATGGTACAAGACACTTGCCAAACAAAAGGACCTTGATGCCCAGTATAACGTCGGTGTCATGTATAATGAAGGACTTGGTGTTCGCAGCGACCCATTAGAGGCAAGCAAATGGTTTATATGGTCAGCAGATCAAGGATGTAGCGATGCTCAGTATAGTGTCGCCATGTTGAGACTAGTCGGAAGAGGATTACGCAAGGATAGACAGGAGACTCTAAACTGGTTATATAAATCAGTATATCAAAAAAATACTCAAGCATGCTATAAACTTGGTAAATTCTACTATGAAGGTCTACACACAATAGAAAAGGACATTAAAACGGGCTTAAAGCTACTGGAGTTTTCAGCAAGTCATGGTTTTATACAAGCTCAATTGGAAATAGCTCTCATTTACAAGAGAGGTTATATTATAGATAAAGATATACAACAATGCATGTACTATCTTACCATGGCAGCTAATAGTGGTAACGCAGAAGCTCAATACCAGTTGGCCATTCTGTACCTGAACGGAGATGGTGCTGATTACGATTACCTCAAGGCATATAATTTATTGAAACTAGCAAAAGATGGAGGGGATTCATACGCAGAAAACATATTCGATATACATAGAAAGAAAGATAATCGTATAAAGGACCAATACAAAATACTAGACATGTTGACCAAAGTCTCAGAACAAGGACTGGATGATTTACACTACCAAGTTGGAACCATATACGAGCATGGGATATATGATACCGCTCTCAGAAGTCAATGTATTCCTATAGATTATAACAAAGCAAGAGAATGGCACTTGGCTGCTTCAGAAAAGGGTGATTTTAGAGCAGACCATCGTCTTGGTACTATATACGAATATGGAATTGAAGTAGAAGAAGACTTGGATATGGCGATAGGCTACTACCAAAAGGCATCGAAAAATGGGAGTGGTGACGCAAGCTACACACTTGCACGCATGTATTTCGAGGGCGACGAAGTCGACCAGGACTTGCTAAAAGCATTTCAATATTATACAGCTGCATCTGCTGCGGGTCACCACGAAGCAAGGGAAGCATTGAACATTTCCAAAATGACACTTAGTCCTGATACTCCACCCAGCAATCATCTACAAATCACTAAAGAAGACAAAATGATTATGTTGGAAAAAGCAACCGAAAAAGGATATGCTCTACTACAGTATGATATTGGCTTAGTGTATTACAACAACAAAGACGATTCAAATGCTTTCAGATGGTTAAGCGCCGCGGCAGATATTGGAGTGACAGATGCTTACTACAGGCTTGGTACTTTATACGAGGAAGGAAGAGGTATTAGTCAAGACTATAACATGGCCGTAAAGATGTATAAAAAGGCTGTTGAAAAAGAACATCAAGATGCCTACTATAGACTTGGACAACTCTACCAATATGGCAGGGGATTCACGGTGGACTATTTACAAGCGTATTATCTTTACAAAAAGGCTGCAGGTATGGGTCATGGGAAATCACAGAGTATCTTGGATATCACAATGCAATCAAATAGAAATACCATTGAAGATTCTTTCAAGCTATCACCACAAGAATATCAGGATTCGCTTCTCATGTGTAAACATGTGGCTGAATATGGTGATACTGAAGCTCAATTTAAAGTCGGGTTTGCATATGAACACAATGTCTTGGAACCAAATTATGTAGAGGCGCACAAATGGTATTTATTGGCTGTAAAAAATTCACACAGAGAAGCAATCTACCATCTTGGATTGCTATATAAAAAAGGGCTGGGTATTTCTCAGGATTATGCCAGATCCAATCAGCTATACGAACAGGCGAGTCAACTAGGGAGCGCTGATGCTCTTTATCAATTGGGTAGCACATACCATTACGGAAAAGGCGTTGGCATTGACACTAAAAAGGCAATCGAGTACTATACACTTTCAGCACAGCTTGGAAAACCAGAATATCAGTGCCAGCTTGGAAGACTATATGAAGAGGGTGAACTCGTCCAGAAAAATTTACTAACTGCTCTCAAGTGGTATACAAAAGCATATCTTGAAGGCTATTACTGTATTGGACCAAAGCTTTACACAATGTACATAGATGTACCCTATGAACATTTTTTTATCAAGAGACTTTTCCGAAATTTGTCAGTAGCATCCTGTGCTTATTTTCGCTTAAACGACAACTACACCAAGGATGAATACTTTGACTTGAACAACCTGTTAGGCGTTTTTTGTGCCTTGGGTTATGGAATCCAAAAAGATTTGGACAAGGCATGGTCCTATTTTACGAAAAAATACTCTGACCGAGGATATTCTTTTACAGTTACGAATCTCTTACCCCTGAGTCCTGACTCCCGTGACCAAACCTATATGCTAAAGTTATTTGAACAAGACCAAGGCTTTATGAAACAACTTGATGCAGAATACTTGTACGATTGGGGCATGTTTTACTTGGGCGGTATAGTACAGACAAAAAAAGGATACACTCCCATAGATGATAAAAACACAAGAAATTCCAGACGACATATTATTGTGGAGAAAGACTATTTGAAAGCATTCAAGTATCTGGAAATGGCCGCCAACTTGAGTCATTCTGAGGCTCTATTTCAGCTGGGAATGGTGTATCACTGTGGCTATGGTATCGATCAAGACACCAAAAAAGGTGAAGAGTGCTTTATTGATGCGGCAAATATAGATGTTAGACTCGCAGTCCGTACTGCTCAGCTATACCATACACACACAAAAATACAAAACTTTACACTTGCATTTGAATGGTATAAGCGTATAGAAAAAAGGATGGAGGAACTCGAAGTCTTTTTTCGACGTGGCAATGGCAATAAACCATTGCAGTCTGGTTTAGGTCTCCTCTATGAATATGGTGATGGCGTGGAGCAGAATTATCAAAAGGCTTTTGATTATTATTCAAAGTCCGCTGACAGCCTTATTGGGACACATCGATTGGGTCTAATGTTTTATTATGGAAAAGGCGTTCCAGTTGACTACGAAAAGGCACTTTATTATTTTAACAGGGTGAATGACTTGGGTCTATTGGAATCAGGTTCATCATTTGTGTATGAACCGCATAGATTCTATGGGGGTGATTCTCAAAACAATCTTGTTTATTCCATACTAACTCTTGACGAGATAATAGGTGAAAGTTACTATTATCTGGGGCTACATTACAGAGATGGATCAGGTGTTCCCCAAGATAAAGACTTGTCTCTTTTTTACTTCCAAAATGCTGCCACTAGTGGATGTAAACGTGCTATACACGAAATGAAAGAATAATATTTCACAATAAATCATAAATATTTTTTTTATCTAATTAGAGCCTTTCTTTTTGCTCAATGATAATCAGTAAAAAAATGATAAACCATGAGATATAAATAAAAGTACACATAAATTTAAAACCTGTTCCATGATTATTTTTTTAATAGTACTTTTAAATGGTACAAAAGGTCCATCAAAAAAAGCTATTTCCCATGACTATGGTATCATAGTGTTTGCTCTCTGCTGATTTGCATCAATGAAAACATAAAATTCCTCAGATAAAACAGAGAAATCATGCTTAGAAGAAGGTTTTAACCAAGATAAATTCTCTGCCATTCCTCATTAACATAGCATGACCTAATTATTTCATAAAAATGAATCCAAGGTTGATTCATTTGACGGGTTGAACTGATCCGTTTATTGCTAAAAAGACCAGTTCAACCAGATTAATCAAATTAAGCATGTTTATAACGACTTTCAACTATATATATAAATATAAAGTGTCTACAAACATTAATCCAGCACACCAAATAGTTCTCTCTCTTTTAATCATACAAAATGATAAAAATCATTTCATAGAGATGACATTCCAATGCATCTACTAGTGGCCGAAAAAGATAGATTACTTTTCCAAGACAAATATTTAATTCTAATTTTTCTCCCCCATCTCACTTTGTTGTCTTTACCATCTTTTACAGGCCTGAATTTTCATATTCTCTATTTTCCTTACTATTTTTGCTCTTTATTATCGCTACTGCTACTATTAAAAATGTTCTCTATTGGTAACTTATTTCAGTTCTCCAAGAAACAAAATCCTATTTCCTCTCAACAAGTAAAAATTATAGTATACAAGTATTTCCTATATTAACGTTAAGTATTTAGGAAAAAGATGCTAGTACCAGTGATGCATTGAAGGAAGTTCTCTGGTGTGTTGCCAAAGCTACATCCAAGGAAATAGGTAGTCTTTCTTATAAGATTGCCTTTTTCATCGCCAAGGAAACAGCTAAAATCAATTTGAGAGTGATCTTTTTTATTCTGAAAAGAGCCTTAAAAATTACTCTCAAAGTGATTATATATTTGTTGAAGCACTTGGTTTCAGGTCTAGAAAAAATGGTGTAAACAACAGGTTTTTTTTTTTTTCTATTTTTTGTATCAATAGTTGGTCACAGAAACCTTGCCTCTATAAATATGCTGGCAAAATCTGCTTGTCTGTAGCAGCATAGGCATATATAAGCACTTGAGTTACCCCCCCCATCTCTACTGGAAATTTTGGTTGGTACCTGTTTATTCATCAAATTAATTTGCTCATCGCATTTCTACTTGTATTTATTTCTCCTCTATCAACAAAGTACCACCCGCCACATTTTGGCTGCAAGAACTGACAAAAGACTATTGAAGTTTTTCATTTTTTTCATAATATTTTATATATGCAAATTTATTAACGGCGAGTATACCTAAATAAAAAGTATATTCATCTTTTTTTAAATAAATTACAACCCTAAAATCTCTTCGAATATGGTCATAACTTCAAATAAAAGCGAATAGAAAGCCAACTTGTCAATGTTTCTAAATCGGGATGGGTTTATCTGTATTCGCCCTTCAGCTCAAACATAACGATCTGGCATGCCAACTTTATGGTGGCACTTCCTGACCTCTTTTCTAAAAAAGATGAATGCAAAAAATACCAGTGTATATTATTTGTACAATAATAAACTCGTTTATACTCACCAAATGAGAAAGTTCATTCAGATCAATTGAAAAACTTTCCAGAGTATTTATGCCAAAGACACGTTGACGTCACTAATCTGAGTTTCAACAAGGAAAAAATATGCCTTGTTATATTGTTGTTATGTTTTTTTTTATCTCCTACAAGCAACCACATTCTCCCTTCTCTCAATTTTTATATAATGTTCGCCCTTCGTCGTGCTGCTATTAAGGCTGCTCCTATTGCCAGTCGTGCTTCAGTCAGACCATTCTCTGTTTTGGGTGCCCGTTTCTGTAAGAAAGCTAGTTCCATTTGGAGAAAAAGGCTAATTATTTTTTTATTAAATTAGCTGGTGCCGTTGGTCACAGTGCCGAATCCAACATTGGTACTGGTGGCAAGGCTGGTGAGATCCCCACCGATCTTGAACAGGCCACTGGTTTGGAACGTGAGGAATTGCTTGCCAAGCTTCAGGGTAAGGAGCTTTTCGATATGGAGCCATTGAACATGACCCATATCGGTACTCCCAAGAACCCTATTGTTGTTCAATCCCACGATCCTATCCGTTTCGTTGGTTGCACTGGTAAGCTAGGATAGAAGGGAAAGGGATTTTATTTTTTGACATGTGTATGAATAGGTTTCCCTGCTGAATCCCACGATGTTATCTGGATCAACTTGGACAAGTCTCACGAACACGACCGTTGTCCTGAGTGTGGTTCCGTCTTCACCATGGACTTTGTTGGTTCTGAAGATGATCATCACCACTAAATATATTTATTCCGCTTTTTTTTGTTAAATAAGGAATTGGATTTTATTCTCTCTCTTTTTTTATTATTTATATACATTTGCAATAAAAAAAATATATACACATATAGCAAACGCAGATAAAATATAGAAACCGAACATGTCGAATTTAGCATATGACTTTTATGAGTTGGAAAAGGTAAACATGGCCCTTATTTTTGACATTTCAATTGGATCACATGAACTGGTGCACTTTTTTCCACATACCCTTTTATGCCAAATGAGGATCAAATATAAGTAAAAATAGAAACCAACGTGTATTCTGATTGGCCAATGTTCATATTCTAAAAAAGAAACTGAAAGGTCGTGGTTAAACATACAAGATAAACGGGAGGATGCAATATGAAATTATTTTGTCACGTTCAATATGTAAATAATATCATTGCTGTTTTGGTGATCAGCTACGTTGGATACAGTTGCATTGGTTACAACTGCACTAGCTGCATTTTGCTTCGCCATTTTTCCCTCTTGCTTATATATATATTGATGTTTCGAGAATGTATATAAAATAGCAGAGATTAAAAGCTGTGTATAGATTGGTCTTCTTTTTTACTGACATCTTTAACACATTGCCCATCTTTTCAACTTTTCGCGTCTTTTTTCTCGATTGATACACCCAAGACAGCCTGGAAAACACTGTTACAGCTTTCCCAGGGGTTTTTTTTTGGTATATTCTTTAAAGGCGTCTTTTTTCTTCCTCTGATAGTTCATTGATACGGTGTTTGAGTTGTTCTGCTAATTGCAACTACATGTTGCTGAGGTTTTTTTTTGGGTGCTCATTGCGGATATTGTAGACCTGATCAATGACTACTCTATCTTATTTTGATCTTTTGCATAAATCGCGCGTATACTCCATTTGCATCCAAAGCTTTCATTTTCTGTTTTTCTTCTTTTACTATAGACTCGAGGCGTTTTTTTTTCCTTTACACCTTTCCAGCAAACTCGCACCTAAAGTTGATTTGATAGCCCTTCGTACTGTTTTTAAAAGTTTGATGTTGTCTTTTCTGCAGACACTAAAAACCGCTTCTACACACTGCTCTCTGTTATTAAACTTTCTACCGAGTCATTTTTCCATATTTTTAAAATATATAGAACAAAGAAAATAACCTTCTCCACTTCTCCACTATTAATATTAATACACACATAACAAGTCACTGCATACACAAAAAAAGCCACTTAATTTTGAGTCTTTGAAGATATTGAAGGTGAGGAAATTACTCTAATATCGAGCGAGGGCAAATTGATATTATTGTTAAAAAAATCTTTATTCTTGTTAGTCTTCCAGGAAAGGTGTATATTATATTATATTATATATTTAAATGTATTTATTAATAATGAATAGCATGATAAATAATATAAAATAAAAAATAAAAATGCATTTATGTACACATTCTCTCTCTGCCTCTCTTTCACTCTGTGTGACGGGGGACGCGTTTCAATATGTGTTCAGGAAAGAAAGGGCCAGCCTGGGTCATTGATTTAGCTCAATTGAGAGTCACTTTCTATCCCAAAAACTAATGCAATATTAGAAGCGTCAGTGATTTGCTGGTTAATTTCTTTTTTCTTTTTTAAATTAAAAATCAGAGACTGAATATATAAATAAAAAAAAAAGGTTCGATCTTTTTACTTGTTCTGGGCGACAAGTGTAGATCAACTACTGTCACACGTACATTTAAGTCATTGTCATACAATAAATATATATAAATAAAATAGAAAGAAAGAAAAAGAGAGGCCGCCTTTTTTTATTTTATTTCTCACTTGTTTTTTTTGGATAATAGGGGAAAGAAAGAATACAACAAGATATAAGGAGTGTGTATCTTATGCTTGTCTTCTATATTTATAAATTCAATATAATAAGGAACAAGTCAGTGAACCTTTTGTATTGTTATTATTTTTTCATGTATTTTTAGATGTTGAGTTATTGAACGGAGAATGGTAAAAGCTAAATGTAGTACAGGAACACACCAGTTAATAATTGTAGTTTATTATATTCTTATTATTATTATTACCATCATCATCACCATTATCAACTCTGTTTTCATTTTTTTTTCTTTTCTTTTCTTTTCTTTCTCTCTCTCTCTTTTTTTTTCGTTTGTTTTCTCTCTTTTCTCTCTCTTTCATATAAAAAAAAAAGGCAAATCAATAGATTTTTCTTTGCACCTTCTTTCTTCAAACACACTCTTTCTTTTTTTATCGTTTTTCTTCTTTTTTTTTCTTACAAAAAAAAAACAAGAGCTCCTCTAGTTCCATTTGGTGTGAGTGAGCGAGTGTACGTATTCCCCCCCAGTTCCGCTCTTTTCCACGCCTTTACATTCCTTTTTTCATGTACGTCTGATGAATCAGGTACTCTTTTTTCTATTTTTGGTTCTATTTGTAGCCGAGTCCACTCTAGCCTACAGTAAGGTTCATTTTATTTATTGTACTGTTTTTTCAAGATGTATTAATTTATTACATTTATTGTTAG
>VCJE01001324.1:1598-12812 GCA_024140265.1 Backusella liffmaniae | reverse complement strand
AAAAAAAAAAAAAAAAAAATGAAACCATGTATATAACTATATTAAATAGGGTACCTATTTATGGTATCAGTACCTACATTTCACTGATATCACTCAACACAGCATTTTACGTCGATACGTTTCGAGATATTTACGAGGCATTTGTGATTTATGCGTTTTTCAACTTGCTGCTCAACAAACTGGGCGGAGAGCGAGCACTCATCATTATGCTTCATTCCAGACCGCCTTCGGAAAACTTCTTTCCGGGCACACTGTATTCTAGAGAGATCTTTGTAGGCGACCCATATACGTTTTTATTCGTCAAAAGAGGTATCCTTCAGTTTGTCTATGTCAAGCCCGTGCTGGCCATCATCACCATGGCATTGAAGTGGACCGATAACTACCATGAGGGCCAGTTTTCGTGGACCAGCTCCTATCTTTACTTGACGTTTTTTTATAACCTAAGTGTGTGTTTGTCCTTGTGGTGTTTAATGGTGTTTTTTTATGCAACAAAGAAAGATTTGACTAAATTTAGGTATATACAAACGGCATATTTTCATTCTTCTTTTTTCTTTATTCTTTTTTCTTTATTCATTTTTCTTTTTTTCCAACTCTTTGCTAAAAATAGACCTTTACCAAAGTTTCTTTGTGTCAAGGCCATCATCTTTTTTTCGTTTTGGCAAAGTGTGGTTATTGCTTTACTTGTATTTGCACAAGTTATACCTGAAAGTAAGTCGACAAAATGGTTTGTTTGTTTATGTTTGTTTATGTTTTTAAACTTTTCTTTTTTTTTATAGCCGAGCATATTTCTGTTGCCATCCAAGATTTTCTTGTCTGTATTGAAATGGTACCTTTCGCTATTGCCCATTCGTAAGTATTTCTTTATATATATAACCGAGAAATAGAACAGAAAATGTTTACATTGATGCATTCTAGGTTTTCCTTCTCGTACGAAGACTACTTTGACCAGGATGTCCACTCGGCCCGCATGCCAGTCCGCATGGCCATCAAAGACTCTCTTGGCATAAAAGATGTAGTGATGGATTCGCTCGAAACCCTTCGCGGCTCTGGTTTCAGTTACCGCTCCTTTGAGCCATCCGAAGGTGTGCCCCACATGGGAAGTAGTCGTACCTCTCGCATCATGGCCGGTTTACGGTATTCAAACATGACAACCAAGAAGCATTGGCTGGAACCTGCACCCACATCACGTTTCCTCAATAATTCTGCCGGAAGAGGAATGAATGACGAACGGGTCACTGAGTCCACTGAAATCCTCGAGTTTGACGACCCGCAGTCTGCTGACGAAATGGAAATCCTCTACAAGGCAAGTAGACGCATGGAGTTTGGCGATTACAACTATCCAGTCATTGATTTCCGTGCCCCGTTATGGCGGCAGGTCCGTCATGATATTCGTCGTCGTCACGCAGGTGGCTATGGTGGAACGGGTATCTCTGGCAAGGCGTTGATGGATGAGGAACAGCGTTTGAATCCGAGGGATGGATGCATTGATGTTGTGATTGAACAAGGAAAGGGTCATTATGTGTTGGTGGAAGACTTGTTTTCTTCTTCATCGTCCTCGTCTTCGTTGACGGATGATACAAGACCACAAAAGTTGGTGATACCCTCATCGCCTCAGGGTAGATCAACACCTTCTCCTAAAACAACAAAGTCACCCCTTAAAAACAACAAATCTCCACCTCCACCTCCTGTAAGAAATCCAACCTTATCTGTAAAACGCGAACCAAAGAAACAGCAGGTAGAAGAGAGACCAAACAAGGAACAAAGACCTTTATATCAGCAACAACAACGTCATAGTAGTAATGGTGTCATACAACAATCGTTTTCTACTCCTCCTCCTTCTCAACAACAACCACAAGTCCAAGAGCGACAGCAACAGAACAATGCATTCCTTAGATACCCAGAACCTCAAGCTTCCATGTCTTCCCCTCAATATCAACAAGAGGATGAACAAGTGGGATGGCGATGGCCTGATGAAATAGCACGAACAAACGATCATCATATGAGTGAGGAAGATCTACTAAGTGGTGACGTTTGGAAGTAAAAAAAAAAAAGCTTATTCTTGTAATAAAATGATCATCTATTTATTTGGCACCATGTAAATACAATACAAGTTGAATTTATAGGATATATTATATTCTTTATTTACTACATTTTTTTTATATATATTAAAAAAAAACCAATGAAAAAAAAATGGGCTCTCTTTTTTTCAACAAACGCTTCAAACAAAAAAAAAAATCTCTAATGGTTGGTCTTAAATTTAAGTAAAGGTGCCAATATTTCCAAAGGACCTGCCTTTTTAAGGAAGGGATGTTGAATGAGCTCTTGGGCCGTGCTTCTGGATGCTACATCCACACAGAGACAGACAGCAAGGAA
Source organism: Backusella liffmaniae (assembly GCA_024140265.1). Taxonomy (NCBI): domain Eukaryota; kingdom Fungi; phylum Mucoromycota; class Mucoromycetes; order Mucorales; family Backusellaceae; genus Backusella; species Backusella liffmaniae. The sequence goes on along the minus strand of VCJE01001324.1, from coordinate 10,439 downwards.
GCCACGCAATTCGCGACTGAGCTTTTCGGGGTTCTTGAGTGTGGGTGTGCCGTTGGTAGCAATCAAATAGAGGGCCTTGAGAGGCTCCTCGTCCAAGTAGGGAGGCTCGTTTTCAATCATTTCAATGGCCATGATGCCGAGAGACCATATGTCCACCTTGGCACCGTACTCCTTTTGCTTGACAACCTCGGGTGCCATCCAATAGGGCGTGCCCACCATGGTTGCACGCTTGTTCTTTTGGTCCGTGAGCTTGGCACAGAAGCCAAAATCACTAATCTTGACTTGGCCATGGGCGTTCAATAAAATGTTGTCGGATTTGATATCACGGTGAATGATGTTTTGGGTATGTAAATGAAGAAGTCCGGCAGTTGTCTATATTAGAGCATTAGGTTTATATATATATTTATATATTTATATCATTTTTACCTCCTGACAAACAGTAGCAATCTGTTGTTCTGTCATTGAATTGTTATCAATGACGTCTGTCAATGCACCACCTTCCATGTATTCCATAATGACCCAAAGATCGTTGTTTCTGATAAGGAAGGAATCCAAATAATTGACAATATTGGGGTGCTGGGATTCTTTCATGACAAGAATTTCATTGACAATCAATTCTTTACGGGGTTGGTTGGCTAGATCCATCTGTTTGATGGCAACCTTTGTGTTTGTTGCAAGTGAAGTGGCAACATAAACAGAGCCAGAGGCACTAAACAAAATGTGTAAGTATGTTGTCACTTGTTTCACACCTTCTTTACTTACCCTTGGCCAACTCGCTTATGCTTTTTATATAATTCATTGGGATCACCTCCTGTAACAACGGATCCTGGATACAATGGAATTTTTTTAGCAACAGAAAAAAATAACAAAATAGCCTTAAATTTTAAGGGGTGGAAAAAAAAAAGGGGAAGGGGTAAAATGTAACTTACTTAATTTATCCATGATCTGTGCCTCTGTCATGGTACTGATACGTTGTTCAACCTTTTTCTTTGGAGTAGAGACCTGTTGAGCAGTCTTCTCTCTCTCCCTTTCAATACGTTCACGTTCACGTTCCTTCTCACGTTCTTTTTCACGCTCCATTTCACGGAGTCTCTCCTTTTCGCGTTGCTGTTCTCTGATTTGACGTTCGCGTTCACGCATCTCGACCTCCAGCTTTTCTCTTTCAAACATGATGCGTTCATCGTAAGTTGAGATGCTGGTAGTGCGTTGCGGTGTCTTTTTGATGGGTTGGGCGTAAACCTTGATATAAAAAGAAAATTAATTTAGTGCTACAACATTTAAAGTTGATTATTTTGTTACCGGTGAAGAGGGGTCACGAGAAGATTTAGGCTAATTTAGAGCATTATTACACTAGTTTAAAAAAGAGGGAACACACAAACTTACAGAACGAATGGATAAATCATCCATCATATCATTGATATCATTACGCTTAGGTGAAGGTGGTGGAGGAGCAGGGCGAGAAGGTGCTGGTCTATGCGGTGTGGTATTCTTGGCCTCTTGCACCAGCGCAGCCCAACGATCATCGCTCATGCGTTCTACCGTGCTTTGTAAATTGGAGGAACCATACTCTTCTGCCTCGCGCTTGGTCTGTTCAGTGTAAAACTCGAGGACATCCAAAACGGCCTGAGGATTCTTTGCAGCATCTTCAGCAGTAATGGCTGAACCTTTCAATAATTTGGTCCATTGCTCAGGAAGGCCCTAGTGAATTGATTGTAATTTTTTAGGTTAGTACCTTTTTATTATTATTCATTATTTGTAAACTTACAGTAAAGGCACCAGTATTGGGATCAAAACCAACGTGAACTTCGTGTACAAAATTGGTGGGACCTGAAGCACCAACAGAGGATCTCTAAATAATTTCAAAAATATGAGTTTCACTTTTTGACAGAAAAAAAGAAAGCGCTGGCTTTTTTATTTTACATTGTAGATTTCGTCCATCCAAGAATAGAGATCCTCATCACTCTTACAAGCAATATTGTAGTTTTTGTCTTTTGTGATGACCTCAAAGCAGTAGGGCTTCAAGTCTGTTCTTGTCACTGAAGATATTTCTTTCAAGAATATCAACGCAACACATTGTCCAGATTGCTGTTGTTGATGAGTTTAGTTCTTGCTCTTCCTCTTTCCCCTTTTTCTTACCTCATTTCTATGAAAAGTCAAGGCTTGGTCTCTCAACACACAAAAGCGCTTTGACCAAATCCAAGCTCGTAACCCGTCTTCTTTAACAGAAAGATAGCCTTCTTTGATTATCTCAGACATTTTGATATGTAAAAAAATGGAGAAAAAGGAGAAAATAAAAAAAATAAAAAATAAAAAAGCCAATATATATAATTAATTTACTTTCTATGGAATTTTACTGGTTTTTCAGTGAGAGTTGGCCAATGTGACAAACCAATTAGTCGAAAGCGGAAAAGGATTTCATCAAATTTGGAAACCTAATTAGTCCGAACCGGAAAGGAATTCCTGTTTAATCAAGGGCAGAAAAAAAAATAGACCAAGTCGGAGAGAGAGTGAAAGGAATATGCACTAAATGGCTTAATCAAGTGAAATGGACTATATCACCCAATGGAAGGTGAGTAGAATACCAGTGCTCTTTTTATGATGAAGAATTGTTCAGATTCCATATAAACTAGAATGAAAGAAAAAGAGGAGGGTCTGAAAGTGACAGTGATCGTTGGAATCAATACTACACTAGGTCTATCATTTTCATTATGTCATTTCTCACTCTTATAAAAGGAACCAAGTAATTTCATAAAATATACTGAGCAGATAGATTGGTTATGGTAACATGGTAGCCACAAAGCTGTTATTGACGTCTTTATCAATGAGTACACAGCGTAGAATTCGAGTTTCTATCTGTTTGAACTCCTTCACGCCTCTCTGTTCTTTCTTGTTGTTATTTTTTTGTTCTGGTCAACCGATTATAGTTTGCTATCGGACAAAAAGGCCGATTTTTTTGATTGTTATTTTTCTTTCTAGTCTTTTACTTGCAGCGATTTGAGCAGCTCCAAGATAATGCACTCCTGTAGCCTCCCACAGCCTGAACAAGTAACATTTTCATTATAAGAATACCTTATTATTTGTATTGTCCTATACATTGATTATCCTAGAAAAAAAAAACAGAATTCTCCCGTGTTATTTTAATTGAAAGTGAATACAATTATACGCATTTTGTCATATCAAATGGCTACGCGCGCTATAACAGGTATTCTTTTTATTCTTCTTTTTAGTTCTGTAATGTATTATTTTTGCAGTATTAACCTTGTAAACAAAATGATAAAAGATAAAGAAGAGAAATATTACACCACGTGTAGAACCATGACAACGGATCAAGTTTAGAACTTCCAGTCCCTTGATCTTTTTCACCCTTAATGAGAGTACATAATCAATACAAATAATTGATTCGAATTGAAGTGGAATCATACATTTGACCAAAATGGATACAATCGGAAAGACATGGAGAAGCTTGTTCATACATAAATGATAAGGTGTGAAGATGACACAAGATCATATTCTGTATGATAAAGTATGCAATTTTTCATTTCTATGCAGCAACAGTTAATCCAGAAGGATAACTTAATTTTATGCTCTACATAGAGAGTTAAAATCTATTTTTGTCATATCTAATCTTACTAACAGTGATCTGTATTCAATTGTAAACATGCCATTACCATGGATCAGAAATCCGTCAGATCAAAACTGCCAAATATATAAATATATCAAAACATTAGATTATGTCTGTACAAGTCATTAAAATATATTTTCTTTTCTTTATCCTTTTCTTTTTTTTTCGTATATAAAAAAAAAAGGATCATAGTTGAAACGTTGATTGTATAGAATCCTTTGATACTCTTGTACTCCAAGTACCAATTCATGTTGATTTGAATGAAATTTATGTACCAACATTAACCAAATGAATGCACCATTTATGCACTAAAATAGGATACTCCTTGACAACCAATATTGCTGCACGTAATTGATCAAAGCTATTTCCAAACCATTTGGGTTTATCGCGCTGACAAAATCCCCTTTTTCATTAAACCAGTTAAATATTCTGAGACAATCCCCTCCTCTTTTCTGTAATGTATCAATATAAACATCTTCCCTTATGCTCCCCCACACTCCTTTATCGCGTGTTCATTATAAATGCATTTATAATAACTGTATAAATAGGCTAGCTCCTTTTAGTACCTTATTTGGTGAATTTTCATGACTTACATATGGGAAAATATGCATATAGATAAATACATACATTAAATGTATTCATTATATTATTGAATTGGTAAGAAAAGACAACTGTGTATTTTATTTAATTTTATGATCACGATGATCTTGACAATTAACATATATATTTACATGAAGAGAATAAAAAGAAAATAAAGATATTAAATAAAAAAAAATATCAAGTGGAAATATTTTTTTAAAAAAAAGGTATCGAAAATGTTGTAGGCTTATTGACGGGTATAGAATGGGCATAAACGATACATTCCAGTTTTATCTTCTTCTTCAATGAGCTTGAGCATGCTGGGGTTGACAAAAGTTGATAAGCTGTTGTTTGGTAGAGAGAACCTGAGAAAGCAATCACCAATAACCTTCATGTGATCTTACTTCAATTGAGAAATGTCGGCGGCGGTCTCCTCAATCAAGCACTAAAAATGCTATTAATATATATATATATATATATATATATATTTTTTTACGCCAAAAGACATTCATTATTTAGATTTTTACCTTCATAGACCAATATAATCTGGTTGTACGTAGTACTTGCTCAGTTCTTTCACTGAAATAAGGGTTGAATACGTAGCTTTGTTCAAGCCAAAGCTCATATGCGGGACCTCCGGGAACGAACCGAATCGACCAGAGACGGACAGCTCTCTCTATACTTGAAGAAAATAAAAAGTCGTAAAGATCAAAAATATTCAATTTTTTTATACCTGCTGCATGTACAAAGAATACCTTTACCTTCTTGAAGGTACCTACAGATCCATATTGATAAGAATCTGCAATAGCCTTCAGCATTGATAAGGCACCAAAAGCCCTTTATGGTGGCCGAAGTTTATTTTTGAGTTGTCTGTATTGCCAAAGTGACCAGATCTTTCCAACAGCAATACCTCCAACTTTATAAAATTGTGCAAGCTGACGATGCCGTCTGTTTTGTACAGGGTAGATTCATCACCATCTGTATCGGCATCACCTGTTTTCTTCAACATGGCCCGAAGGTTGGTCTCTTTGACGTTGAACTTCAGTTTGCTAATTGGAACAGCAGGGCAAACGGTCTTTAAAAGTGGCTACAAGACCACACCATCAAAGGTCGTCTCACCATCTTCTAGATCCTGTGCAGTTCTATATGCATAATGTTATTTATATAACATATGGGTCATTTGTTAGATTCCTCTTTCAATAACGTGTAAAAGAAAGAGTAGTTTGTGTAATTGTTTACTGTTGAAGATAATAATAAAAGTAAGTATAACTATCAGTATGTACTTTCAAAGGTATCTGTCTTACCGTAGTTTGAGCTATCTGTTCCAATCTTGGATGAGAGTAGTGAAGTACGTTCTTTATGAATCATAGTAAAGTGAGTGAAAGAAAGAAAGAGAAAAAGATAAACAAACTTCCTTTTATTGTACTTAAATAATGAATCATGCTTTCATTATTCTGATAAACAAATGAGAAAATAAGCCAGGCTGCATAAAATAATCAAACTCTCCCCTTATTCGTACTAGATAAACTTAATCCGTTTATATATAACAACAATACACTATATATCAATCAATGACGCCATATTGTACTCATAGATGTATGAGATTGACATTATCCTAATATAACATTAGCACTATTTGAAGTGAAAGCAAGTATGTAACAATTATGTAACAAGTGATATAAAACCATAAACCTTTTTTGAAGAAATGTGGGCTTAGATATTACATTGACGTCACGCTAATTTAGTTTGTAGTGAAAAGTGTAGTGCATGTAACGATATCCCTTTTCTATACAACTTGGTTTCTTAATCAGTTACTTCGGCTCCAATACGCTTCTTAAAAACACCATCTTGACGGAAGAGGTCTATGTTCATGTTTATTTGAATATATATTATTATGCATTATTTACCCTTTTTTCCCGTAAATTTCTTTTTAGATTAATCACTGCATCTCCTCTTTGTCATCAAAGTGCATAGTACGAATTTTTTATAGGTACTATAAAATAGAAATAAAATTGTGGCATAAAATGAAAAAAGGATGCATTCTATAACGAAGGAAATCACATCTGATTTCCTTTAAAGACCAGACAAATAATTCCCCCACATATTAAAACCATATCCGACAATTATCGTATTTTACTTTTAAAGCGGATCGAGATGTTGTGAAACTTTGAATGATTTTCAAAGCAAAAAAAGTAAATAAAAAAAAGGAGAAATAACGACAGATGGTGACACACTCATGAATAAATTTAAAAAAAAAAAAGCTCCTTGATTGAAATAAGCCTATTCATTGTATGCTTAATTCGCCGATTTTCATAATAAAAGAGAGACGAAACAAATACAAAGATGCTTGTTTTTTTTTTAATGAATCAAGTATCAAAATGATGTGCTTGAATATGTGTATGATTATACGGTAAAGGTGATTCCGAGTTTGGTGTACTATGTGTTCCTCACCCCTTGATCATACACAGTATGAAGATCTTCTGATTATCAATTGAAAATAATTGAAGCGAAAAAATTTACACATCAAATATAAAAAATAATATTAGATCTAATTATATAATGATGGTAAGAAGGTATACATGGTGTGATGGCAATATAAACAAAAAACTAAAGTTAGGAAATTTCGTTCTTTTTTTGTTTTCATGCTATTTATATCTTTTCAAAAAGAAATACATCAAGAAGATCCTTTCAAATGATATAAAACAGATAAACATCAGATCAGTCAAGTAAATTAAATTAAATATAAAAGGAGCCATAAAGGAGATTTACTTTCTAATAAAACACAGCAAAAGGAAAACCATAAAAAATGTATATATGAAATGAACTATTATAACATTTATGAAGGGAAATAGTAAGAATGTTACACGAAATATGCTGTTCCTGACTCAAAATTTATTGTTTTTTTTCTTACTGCTTTTTATTTTGGTTCAAAATAATCGACTTCTTTTGAATCACAAAAAGGATTGCTATTTATGTTTTGAAAATAGAGTGCTTCATAGATTGATTAAAAAGAAAGTTTAGTAAATATGATAAGATTCATTACATTAAAATACTAAACTGTTAAACGTATATAAGAAATCACACGTAAATAAATAAATAATAACAAAGAAAAACACAAATAAAAAGAAATAATAAAAACACGGGAATAAAACGAGTTGGGTGTTTACTCCCTTCAACTCCCTTTATCATCATCATCATTCCGCCCCCCTTCTTTTTTTCTGAAAAAAAAAATAACAGACGTACATTTCACTTTTTCTTCTTTCTCTTCTTTTTCTCTCTCTCTTTTTTATTATTGATACCTTATATATATCTTGATTTCTTGCTTTGTTGATTTTTATTCTCCTTTATTTTTAGACAATTTGTAATTAAAATATTAAAAAAAAAAGTATATACGCTCTTTTTATAAATGTTATATGTGAAATCTGGATTGCCCATTCAAACCACTGGAGACAACCTTGTTGGGTTGTGGAGACCATCGTTCGTTAAAGTAGATCATCGATTGTTTGTTTATGGAGGAGGAGGAAATGTTACAAATGATTTGCACGTACTTCATTTAAATGACATGCGTTGGGAGACCATAAAGGTATGCTTATTATCTCCAAAATTTAAATTTGATCCCTTTTATTTTTCCTATACTTCATTTCATATATTCTATATATGAATTAAGTTTTTTTTTCTTGTTCTTAGTCTTTTTAACAAATCCTTCTTGGTTTTTTTTTTAGACAGTAAAGGGAAAAGCACCTTGTAAACGATATGGTCACACAGCTACTTTATGGAATAATTATATTGTTGTGTTTGGTATGACAAGAGAGACAAGAGCGTACATAATGAATCATTTTTAGAGAATTAATTTTTCATTCCTGTATTTCCTTTTTTATTCATATAGGTGGTTGCAATGAGATCCAGGAATATTGCAATGATGTTCATATATTTGATACAAAGAGCATGACTTGGTTTCAACCTGAAATAAATGGTATAGCCGTACCTGCGCGTTACTTGCATAGTGCGTCCGTGTACGACGATAAATTATTTGTCTACGGAGGTTTCGCAAGGAATTCAGATTGTAAGAGAAAAAAAAAAAGCTAGATCAATAATAAAAACAATAACAATAATAATGTATATCATACAATAGGTACGTACGTATTAGACGAGTTGAGTGTATTAGATTTAAAAACATTTCGTTGGTCCAAATACCTTGGTGTTCCCCCACGCTACAACCACTCTGCAACCATGATAGGACATAAAATGTATATTTATGCAGGAAAAGACGAACACGGAAGCACAATATCGGATTTATTTGTTGTCAATCTAAACACACCACCCTACAAACCTCACCTGGTGTTGAGCGGTTCTACTAATTCACAAATGGTATTATTAAAAAGTCAGCATTTTTGTGAAGCCGTGTGTGGAAAACTGCTTGTTTTTGGTCGTTATGTAGCAAATGCAATGGACACCGGTATGGATTCAATGTATGGTCTGTGGATGCTTGATATAGATACACTGGAATGGAAACGTCAACCCTGTAGCGTATCGTTTGAAAAGGGTGGTTGGAATTACTTTACAGCTCTCACTGAAAATATACAATCCATGGATGAGCATTCACCAGTCGCCCTTACCAACCTCTTTTTTCTGGGTAACAC
>VCJE01001320.1:6020-19805 GCA_024140265.1 Backusella liffmaniae | reverse complement strand
TTTTTTTTTGTCTTTCTTTCAAAAAATCCACTTACACTCCTTTAATACATTTCTATCACCTTTAGGATGAAGCACTTGCAATGATTTATGGGCCACTTTACTAAGGTCACGCATCTATATTTTTTTTATCAGCTCGTCTCTTTGTTGGATATTCCAATTTTGGTTACTATGGCAACTTACAATAGTGACTGATACAGGTTCATCCAAGGTATCTTGTCCAGTGTACTGTGAACCTGTACTTTGAGGTGTAGCACTGGTTTGTTGTCTTGTGGTTTGGCCAATGTTGCCAGTGGGCACAAACGGATTCTCATGCTGCTTTTGAGGTGCACTGGGGCGTGTTGTTGATTGTCCAGTGAGGTCAATATCAGGTTCTATGTAAGCAGACGAGGAACTGTCGACATGGAAAGGATCCTCGTTTTCATTGGCAAATGGGTTTTCAAAAAGATCTCCGTGACCTCCACTTGTCTTTGAAGGAGAAAGCATAGTTTTTAATAATAATAAAAAAAGAAAAAGAAACTCACTTTCCATCAGAGTGCAGCTTAGGCGGTATCTGAATTGGTTCGACGTCATGTTGAGAGTATTTCAGTATGAGAATTAATCTCTTTTTTTGGATTCTGAAAAAAATCACTCACTCAACAAGATAATAATGGCTACTTTCGGAGATGATGGAACAAGCAATGCACCTCGACTTGTCAGTGAGTCCTGTATGGATCTCTTCTTGATTGAAATGGTAGACACAGTGTGTCGAACAACAACAGCAGAGTCAGATGGAGACAGCGACGCGATATTTTATAAGCTCGAAACCTTGGGCTATGCAGTGGGACAGCGTTTAGTGGAAAGGTGTGTTTAGAGAGGCCTGTTGTCAGCTTTATTTTAATCAACTTTGTGTTAGATTCACAAAAGAAAGACCTCGCTTTGTTGATACTTTAGATGTCGTCAAGTTTATATGTAAAGACCTTTGGACTATTATGTTTAAAAAGCAAATTGATAACTTGAAGACAAACCATAGAGTAAGCTCTTGCTTTATTGACGAGATGTTTTTTTTTTTTTTTATTAAACATGATGATGATGAACACTGTTAATGTAGGGTGTATATGTATTACAAGATAATGGATTCCGTTGGTTTATGCGAATGTCGACAGATGTAGGAGGTGCAGATTCAGCCAAAAAGGCCATGCCAGTAAGTGGGATATAGATAGAGAGAGGGGAAATGGATGCTCATGGTATTCAATATTGTAGTATGTATGGTTTCCTTGTGGGATCATTCGAGGTGCTTTGGCAAGTTTAGGTGTGCCTAGTGTGGTGGTAGCTGAAACCTCAAATTTACCTCAGTGTACCTTTCAAATTAAAATCGCCAAATAGTCTCCCCCTATTTTTAAATACATCTTTTTCGATCTTTACACTCACATTATATCTCAAATATTGAATAGAATTCATTATAATTATTATTAAAATAGTCAAGCAAAAATAATTATTTTTATTTGAATTGAATTCTGAATAAAACATTAATAATAAATAGTAGTAGTAGTAATACTAAAGAAGAAGAACCAGTCTTCTCTTTCATTTCTATTTTATTTTATTTAACCTTGTGTGCTAAGGAAAGGAAAGCTACCGATTCTAGCACTGTCTGATCTTGTAGGTTTACTAGAAACGTATTCTGTGCTTGATTTCTTTTTACTCAGATTAGAGCTATTGTTACGCCAAAAGTGTGATTTTTGACTCTTGGAAGGAACAGGTGTTGGGTTTTCCTCAGGAACCACAGGCTGTCTGGAAAAGAAGCTTGGTATCTTCATACCCTTTGTCGCTGATGGAGGCGTTGTTGGCGGTGTCGAGTCGGCGGAGAGAGAACGCTGAGAAGGACTTCTGGTGTGTACAGGCGCAGTTGCTGCCGCTGCTGCTATTGTGCCAGCTTGGAAATGAAGCTGTGAAGGGAAAGGTGAAATTGGGGTATGATTGTGTCGGACTGAATCCGATTTTTGTAGATTGCCAAAACTACCCGTCATGGGCTGATTATCAGAAAGCACTGGAAGGTAACGTGGCTCTGGTTTCTGTAAAAACTTTGAGTGCTGCTTTTGGTGTAATGGTGGGTACTTTTGTTGTGGGTGGTATTCCTGACTAGAAGGTGGTGTATCAAGCAAAGAACGCTGATGCTGACTGCTGTCTGTCAATACCAATGGTGGCGAGAAGGGCCGTTCTGCCTGGTTTTGTATCTGTCTCATCTTTCTCACCTTGATGAGGACACGTAGTGCTCTAATTTGAAGCGACACTGCATTAGATAGCGAGGCAGACTCGTAAATCATGGATGCTGTAGACATATTGAGCATCTGATGTAGTGTATGAGTTGCTAGTTCCTTTAGTCTGGGAATATCGAATAGATTGGCAATCAAAAGTAATCTTGCCAAAATATGAGGCTGATGCTGCTGAGCAGTAAATAGATGATCGGTATAGATAAATTGCAGAAACGCTACAAGTACTTCGTGTGTGTCGGGAAAGGACAATTCGCGCTTACCATTGTCCAACATATCGACAGATCCCAGCTGTGGATTGAGCAGAGGCTCTAATAAATGTCGAATACTTGGCCATCGCTGTGATAAAACCGCAGAATTGACCAACATGAACTGATTATCAGTTGTGATGATTTTGAGATCAGAAAGCATGGGGTTATCAAGTAATTTCAACCCGAGATGCTGACCAGATGCACTGTATGAAGGAGCTGGAGGTCGATAAATGCCAAGAACCTCAATGTCCACACATGCCATGCATTCAAATGAGTGGACACGGTCTCTATAGTCTTCCTTTAGTGAGCGATCGGGGTTGCCAAAGACAATGAAACGATTGCTCCAGTGACACAGGGCACTACGTAGCCAAGAACCTTTATTAAGAGTAGGGCCAGCCTCCACCTTTGTCCATACAAAATTATTCACATCCAATGCCCAGATATGAAATTGTTGTGTTGTGTTTGTGAAATGGGGACCTGCCACAATAAATTGCTGACCACACATGAATGAAACGGGAAATCGTAGAGATGGTACAGGAAAGTGCTTGCTGCATTGTTCAGTCAGGTCTTCCATACTAATCAGTTCATTTCTACTGTTTAATTTCCATGATGTAAATAAATTCGGGCCTTCTTGCGAAGCGGGATAATTAGAATATACATGTATTGTGACTGAAATGTCGTCTTTTTGGGACATGCTAGGTTCGTCCAGTGATGAGTCTGATAATAAGTCTATGGTCGGAGCAAAAAGAGGAGTCAGTTGGATCGGAGTCACTGCCACTGCGGCTGATCTGTAAGCGCCGAACTCAGTATCCGTCATTATAGGTTTACACCACTTTCTCCTTTTACAGTCAAATATATGAATGTCTTTTAGGTACTTGTTTTCCAGATCCTGTCCTCCCATGATGATGAGTCGATGTGCTGATAGTGTTGACACATGTGCATACCGCGGTGATGGAGTTTGTTTTAGTTTAGGGTATTCCCACGATAAAGTCTCAATGTCGAAAAAAACAAGGTCGTTTAAAGTGATTAACTGATCAGGTGCATCCTCCTTTATCGCCATACCGCCGTAAAAAATGATGTAATTTTCGTAATGATCTGCTGTATGAAAATAACGTGGTGTTGGAGGAGTATACTGTGGACTTAAAAGTTCCCATACTTTTGTTGGTAGGTTTAATCTATATACACTGTTAGATATACGTTTTGACCGCGGCACTCTTCCACCAAATAGATAAAGGTGTCCTCCTATAAGTGTTGTGGTTGCTCCAATTAAAAGGGGTGGCACATCACCCGTTGTTTTGTAGAATTCGGTGATAAGCTCAGCTATTGATTGACTGGCGGGAGCTGGAGACATTTTTTCTTTTCGTATACTATTAGAATAAAAGACACACGTATACGCGTACGTACAACAAGGGGGAAAAAAAGAAGAAAAAAAAAAAGGGAAAGTAAAGAAAAGTAAAGAAAAAGGTATATTTCTTACTTTTAGAACCTAAAGGCCATGTAGTTTTGGAATATCAAATTGCATTTTGTACAACTTACTAAACGATAAATAGCTTACGACCATGCGATTCTGTGCAACAACAAAACTTTTTAGACAACGTGTCTGGTTCAACAGTGCTTGTAATCATTGCTTCATTTATTTGATTATTGTCAATTAGAACCATTCATCTTTGATTACAGGTATAGGTTTTTTGTTTTTGTTTTTGTTATTTATTAAAACATGCATATATTTAATAAATAAGGAGAAGACGAAGAATACCTACTTTGACTTACGTATAATTTAACCACTTTTAATTTATCGAATCCCAATAGTATTATGTAAAGGCAGGCTACCTTAAACCTTGATCGACTGGATTTGGGGTACCACAAATCTTTTACTAATCACTTGGAAGAAAATAAAGAGTCGGTTGTACTTAGTTTTATTTCATCATAAACATCGTGAAACTTTAAAAATCGCTTGTGTAAAACATCGATAAACTACCATTTATTTTTACACGTTCCAATATAAAAAGAAAAAAGAAAAGGGATCAAGTGGATCGTCAATATACCATTTGAGCAAAGAGGCTATCAGGGATCACTTTCCTAAAAAAATAGCACGATATATAAAAAAAGTGACTTTTACAGTAAAGTTTGTTACCAATACTAAGCCAAAGATAGATTAACATAGATAGATATATGTATCTATATATCTCATAAAAAAAAAGTTATTACTAATCTTAATATTAGACAATAATTAAAGTGAATAAAAGAAGTAAAGAATCTTATGCATATTTGATATTTTCCTTGTTTCTGTTTTTTTTACCCCTTTTTTTTTAAAAACGAAAAATATAATACCTTCTACTTTTGAGATAGCACCATTTCTTAAAAAGATATAGATGGTGCGCACAGAGCTATCGCTTTCCCAAAAATAAATATATAAATATATATCAAAATACACCGCCGCAAAAAAAGAGGTTTACTACCATGTCATGAAGCACAATTTACGTTTATCTATTTCCCTTCCTTTTAGAGAGTTTAGTAAATCGCTCTTATGAGAAAACCACACCACATGCATCTGAAATTCAATATTTAAATGGCAGATGCAAATATATCATTCAACTTTTAAATAAAAATGTTGATGTGGATGAAATGGCTATTTTTTGTATTATTTCAAAAAAAAAATAAAGAAAAAGAATTCAAGTAGTACAACATATATACATTGACCCACACAATTCTTAAAATGCACTAAGATTATAATAGAAATTTTGCTTTCCTATATTTCAATGTTCAGTTGTAACATGATCGAAATAGCACGTTAACATGCATGGTTATTTCAATTTATTAAAAAAAAAAAATGATACCATGAATGATGACCATCTTCAATTGAATTTGAGTTCATGTTAATGTAATGGAAAATGATAACAAGGACTTTGAATCAGCAATATTGGGTACTCTCAGAAAATAGAGGCTTTACCTTACTGATACAGATATGTAACCCATAAATACAAAAATAGAAATGAAAAAGAACTGTTGAGAAAACTGATGCTATTTTTTATACATTGTTCAAGATGTACTAGATTTTCTGTTATCATGTTGGAGTTTTTGCTCTTCAGGAATGTTCAGAATCATATTAAAAAAGGACAGTAGCTGGTTAATAAAACTTTTAAATATTATTCAAAAAATGAAGTATCAGGGGAACGTACCGAGCCACCGGACACCCAATATACACTTTTTTTTTTTTCAAAGTTTACTTTTGCTTATTCCTCAAACCCTACCTGAGGAGTTACTGTTAAGTGTACAGCCTTCCGTAAAGCTCTTTCTCTCTTAATTTGGTGACATATATATGTTTAAAAACATTCTATACTCCTTTTTTTGAACGAAATAGTAACCATAAAATTGTTTGATTCCCCCAAGGATATTCAATGTGTGCTAAGCAAAGGGAGATATGAAAAATGATCCCTCTTTTGTTCTAAAGTTACTTTATGGTAATACTATATCACACAACAAGGGGAAACCTTCTATCCTTGTATTTAGTAATCCTTCATCATCAATAATGAGCCTTATTTGCTAAACAATTCGTATTTCATTTGCATCTAAAAAAAAATAGAAAATGTTTTTAAGGAAGATAGTAACGCTTAAACAAGAAATGTTCAACTCTTACTTTTTGTTATGCTAGCGTAAATGTCAGAAAAATCATGGTCTACATTGAGTGCAGTGAATACTTGAGAAAAGAGAGTTTCTTGATATAAACTACACGCTATTTTAAAAGCGTTATAGAGATATATTACAAGTTAAAGCATAGCACAACTTATTTTGTTCATCTTGTTACAATTATATTTGTAAAAAATAAGATACAAATATTTATGCATTGTCTAAATAACTCATAAAACTTCATTTCAAAAATAGCTATTAAAAATGTTGAATGTTCATCTTCATTTTAGACGTAAAATGTTTTCCTTCTCTTCTCTCTCTCTCCTATTTCATTATAATTTTAATGGTGAAAGAAACGACTTGTTTATTTCAGACGTAAAGAAAAAAAGGCCCACATATATTTCTTTCTTTTCTTCTCTTTTATTTTCCATTCTCTTTCTTGAACAAATGTTTGAACGAGGAAGAAAATACCTTAAAACATTAGGTCAATTCATTGGCCCTGGATTTATGGTGGCTGTTGGCTAGTACTGTCATCAAGCAAAATTTATTTTTATAAATATGAGCACTGACTCCTTTATTAGCTTAGATCCTGGTAATTGGGCAACAGACATGGAAGGAGGATCTCGTTTCGGTTACCGACTTTTATTTATCATTCTTCTTTCAAATATCATTGCCGTCTTTTTACAAAACCTTGCACTTCGACTAGGAACAGTCTCTGGATTGGATTTAGCATCATGTTCACGGCGTTACCTTCCATATAGTCTTAATCTTTTTCTTTACATCTTGGCAGAGATTGCCATTATTGCTACTGATATTGCAGAAGTAATTGGTAGTGCTATTGCCTTGAACCTACTCATTCCAAGTCTTCCGTTACCAGCCGGCGTTGCCATTACAGCTGTCGATGTATTTATCGTCCTCATGTTTTACAACGATGACGACCAAGAACAAGACGAACAAAAGAAAAAAGCGTCGGTAAAGATGGCCAGATATTTCGAGTTTTTTGTCATGCTACTTGTGGCAGCGGTTGGAACCTGTTTTGTTATTGAACTGGCATTTTCAAATGTAGTCATCAAGGATGTCATGTTGGGCTTTTTACCCACAAAGGAGATATTGACACAGCCAGATATGCTTTATGTGGGTATTGGTATCCTGGGTGCCACTGTCATGCCGCATAATCTTTACCTTCATAGCTTCATTGTACAGGCTCGCTGTCATGGCTGGAGAAACGCGCGGCCGCACATTATTGCCAAAGAAGATGAATGGCTTGTTGTAAAAGAATGTGGCCTGGACGAATTTACAACAGAAAAAAATGATGGTGATACCGTTGTGATTGATGTACAGAGTAAATTTGAAGTGCTAAGGGACTACCTGGATACCGCTTTACAACAGCATTTGCATTACGGTTTTGCAGACCTGATTGTGGCACTCAGCGTGGCTTTGTTTGTGAATTGTGCCATATTGGTGGTTGCATCTGCGAATTTTTATTATGGACCAGAATCCCAAGAGGTTAGCGATTTATTTAGCGCCCATGGTTTGTTGCTCAAGTATTTGGGCCCACCAGCCGCGACCGTGTTTGCATTGGCTTTACTTTTTGCTGGTCAGTCAAGTACTCTGACTGCAACATTGGCAGGACAAGGTAAATTAAATGGAAAGTGAAAATAAGCGGGTTTTATGCACAAAATAAATAAATAAAAGCAAAAGGGGCGCGAAAGGGGGTGAACTGTAAAAGAGTAGATGAATAGTTTTATTAACAAAGTAGGGTAAAAAAAAAAATAGTTATCATGAGTGGTTTTCTTGGTATGACAACGAGACCATGGATCCGTAGAATTGTTACACGCTTGATCGCCATTACACCCGCCATGATAGCAGCATGTCTTGCAGGACGATCCGGTTTAAGTCATATGCTTGTAGCAAGCCAAGTTGCTCTAAGTATCCAATTACCATTTGCGGTGATTCCACTTGTTTACTTCACATATAAAAAAGAAGCCATGTCACTTGACTTGGTTGTATTAAAGAAGAATCAAGAAAAGGTGTCAAGACCATCGATATTGGATTACATACGCTCAAAGTTTTCTTCTAGCGACGGCTGGGTAGCATTCTCAGAAACAAGTGATAAGGAAAAAGAATTAGTACAATCGGATCATTCATCTTCCAATTCCGAAACAGAAACAACAACAATAAGCGACGGGCAACTACTAAAGGATATTCCTACTCCTCTCTCTTACGAAAACTCGAAACTGGTGAACGTGTGTGCTGTGCTTGTATCAACGTTACTTGTTGGACTTAACAGTTATTTAGTTGTAACATTATTCATGCAAATATAATTAGAGTGAAATGGATATACAGTTTCCTTACAACTCACTCCCGGAGCGGTTTTTTAATGTTATTTTTATACACATTTCCTTTTTTTTTTGTTATTTATTTCACTGCTCCTTAAATAAACATTGTATATCTCTCTTTCTCTTTTTTCCCCCTTTTTTCTTTTTCTTTCTTCTTGTTCTCAATCTGTGTCTCAAATGTCATTACCTGATTATAAAAAAAAGTTGTACGAGTTGCAACGAGTGGGAGAAAATAAGTTGTGCTTTGACTGTGGAGCACCCAACCCTCAGTGGGCAAGTATTTCCTATGGCATTTTTATATGCTTAGATTGCTCAGGTGTTCACCGTTCCTTTGGTGTGCACATAAGGTGAGTTTTGGTGTTGCTATGGTTACTAGTTATTCACATTTAATATGGATAGTTTTGTACGTTCCATCACCATGGATAAGTGGTTTGACGATCAATTAAAGAAAATGGAGGTACTGATCATCATCGTACGACTAGATATACATATTAATATACATATTAATAAAAATATAGATAGGAGGAAACATTAAAGCAAGAGAGTTTTTTGAATCGCAAGCAGATTATTCCAAAAATATGACCATGAATGAAAAGTACCACAGTCACTTTGCTGAATTATACCGTGATAAGGTATGGGATGATAAACAAGAATGTACGTACATAACCAATAAATATGTAAACAAATATATTGTATATAGTTGTCAGCAGAAGCAGAAGGCCGATCATGGACACCAACACCCTCAACAAGACCTACAAATAAGCATTTGGGTTTAAATAATACCCGCTCTTTATCCAGCCGCTCCAGTTCCCCTTCCATGTCCGGTTATGGCAGTGACTCGTTCCACAGTGATGATGGTACAACGCAAAAGGCTCGTAACGAAGACTATTTTGCAAAGCTGGGAAATACAAATGAAAGCAGACCAGAGTAAGTCATTTATGAGACGAAATAAAAGAAGAAGAGTAATAATAATGTAAATAATCTCCCTTTTAGTCATTTACCACCAAGTCAAGGAGGTAAATTCACAGGTTTTGGTAACCCTCAATGTAAGTGATGCATCTCTTTTATATATATATATGTTTATTTATTCTTTATTTACTTATAAAAATGGCTTATAGTTGATTACGAGCCTAGCCAAAACACAGCACCCTCGCTTGATTTAAGAGAAATGGTCAACGATCCAAAGGAAGCCATCAACAAAGGTTGGTCCCTCTTAAGTTATGTAGGCAAAGCAGCAGTCGAATTCGGTCGCTATGCCAACGATACTTATGTCAGTCCTGCCGCTAGACAGCTGGCCGATCCAGAATTTAGAAGTCAAGTACGCGACAATGTATCAAATTATGTCAGCTCATTTACGCAAAAGGTAAGGATGGATGAATAATAATAAATAAGAAACCAACCAGATATATATATATACACAGCCAAATGGAGCATCATCTTATAACGGTTATTCTCAAGTGAATTCTTCATCCAACTCATCTTATTTGAACGGCTCATACCAAAATGGATCATATCAAAACGAATCGAATGAAACGGAGCGTTCCAGCACACCAAACTCATTACGTTATTCTCATACTGACATTCAACAAGACGATGATGATTTTTTCAACTCTACAATCAGTAAATTGAAGCCCGATGACAATGCTAGATACACAGAGACTTCAACACCACCGGCCAAGACTCGCTCGCCTGTTGGAAACGTACGCTCTAGAGGGGGTATTACAAAGAAGAAGGTTGAAACAAACAATAAGGGATCAGATGATGAGTGGGGTGGATGGTAGAATGTTATTATAAAATACAAGATATATTTTTAGCATGTATTTATTATTATCCCATTTTTTAATTCTATTTTTGCTCCTTCACCTTTTCCTTTAGAAAAAAAAAAAACAATACAAAATTTATCGAATATAAAAAATGATATTGATATATATATATTACACTTTATTAAAAAGAAAAAAAAAACATGCGTTTCGTCTATTTTTGTTTTGTTTTAAGACCGAGTGATTGGAATAGGTCGGATAGCTTTAGGATCATAATCAGAATTAGGTTCATCATATTCTTCCAACTCTGGATCCTGACCAAAGCCGTATATTGTTTTTGGCCAATCATCTTCGTCTTCTTCATCAGGATAGATCACTTCTGAACCGTTCACGTATTCGGGTGCATATTCAACTACAGGTGCAGGTTCTGTAGGTTCTATCTCATCTTCCTCCTCTTCTTCTTCTTCTTCATTGTAGTACTCATCATCATCATCATCACCATTATCATACTCTTCATTATAATGGTATTCTCTCTCATCTTCTTCTACTATGGTATCATCTTTCTGAATTTGTTGCTGAATATCTTCAACAATATCATTTTGTAGGGTTTCGGGAGTTTTAAAAACAGCCTGCTGAGTAGAGTCATTAACTAGAGTCTCCTGTTCTTCTTTAGGTTGACGTTCAACAAATGTAGCAGTTGTTGTCATATAGCTTCCGCATCTCATATCCCAAGTATTTCTCAAGCTAGCTTCTTTACAACCCGAATAAGTCCAAGGCTGACCATACGTGATGGGTGCATATATGCGATACGCATAGGCAAAGACAGTTCCGACCGCAATGATAAGAGATAATTGTACACCAAGTGGTACTGGTCGCACCAAGAAATCAGTCAGAACACCCATAACCAATGCCGCAAAGTAAAGGGAGGGTTGGTAATCACTTGAAAACATTTGCTTTTCAACAAAAAAGTTCATAAAATAAGTGATGGACCATGCAGTCATGAAGAAACCTGCAGAACTTTGATAATAGTTGCGTAGACCGAATAATGTATCCTTGTAGTGTCTCTTATCGCGTAAGACAAGGATACCATAGATGCCAAGACAGGCAAGGACACTGATGGTGGTAGTAAAATAGACGCTGGGATTTCCCATGTAAATGATTTGGAGGTCAGAACTCATCCAATATACCATAACGTATTTGGTGATGGGCCAGGTGGAAGGTTTGGTTTCAAAGGCACTTGTACCAATCGAATCAGCAGTGACAGTAAACATGGTCTTGTGGATATTGATGAATTTCTCGATGAATGTGAGGCGTTTTTCATGTTCAATAGGTACATTATCAGGCACTATAGGAAATTTTAGTTGCATAATCATTTTTTAACTCGCTTTCCATCACACTTACATAAAGGATTTTCAGTTTCATCAACCATCCATGTTGTTTTAAATTTCAACCCTTCCTGAATACACGAAACCTCCTGTTGATCCTGACCCCAAGCAGGTAAACGGTTAAAGCCAGCATATAAATGACAATCCAAATTGGGGTGACGAAGTCTAAACTTTGTACGGCGAGCCTGTAAAAACTGACCTGCCTCTTCAATCGCACTATTATTTTCCATTTCAATACGCCAGTAATCATTGGCATCCCCTTCAAAATCTACAAAACCATAAGCACTAAAAAAAACACAATTTTTGAATAAGAGTGGTTTGACCTGACTTTTAAATATTTACCTGACTTCTTTATGATAACCTGTGTCTGTGACAGGTGCATCAATATCATGGCTGTGGAGTTTACGAGGTGAAGTGACAATATGCTCCAATCTAACGGTATCCCAATTCCGTACATATTCCAAATGGGTTTGGTTTTTTCCAATCATATCAGGCTTATACTCAACAGTGTCCTCTGCCTTCAATACTTTCCACAAGTTGTTTGGATCTCTATAAGGATAAAGTGTCACTTGTTGCTCTATCATGATTATATAATTAGAACATGTGCCCGTGCTTGAGTATTTATAGTCGCATAATTTCTATTTTAGGAAACTTACGTCCAGAACCGCCAGGGTAATTTAATTTATGGGAGTGAAGGTAACCACCGGTGGTTGCCAATTGACGAATTGTAATCAAAGAACCATATGCCACAGCTAACATGTTTTATATATTTTCAATTACCATCCAACCCCAGTTATGTTATTATTAAAAGGTACTTACGAACAGGAGTATCAATAGGTGCTTCGTTGTTTAATTCGTTTTGTGATTCAAGAGGTAAATAGGTTTCGCCTGATCCTGGCTCGGTGAGGATCATGAAATGGATATAGAATGAAGTGATATAAATGGCAATAGGAATGATGACAAGACATACAAAGCGGATAATGGATTGATGAACCAATTGTCTCTAATTTGGACATGAAGTGTAAGAAAAGAGGATTCGCCCATTACTACTTGATCATTTTACCTTTGTCATGTTTAAATCACCAATAATATCCCATGAGTTTTTCAAGTTTAATATAAAAACTGTCAATACTATAAACAAACCGGACCATTTTGTACTGACAGCGCAACCCAATGCAATACCAGTTACAAGCAGCCAGCTCCGATTAAAAGGTCTATAATTATCATTTTTGGGATGAATACATGTCCATTACATTACATAATCCATTCTTACCTGGTAACAACATATCGATTCCATGAAAACAATGCAAGAGCAGTAAAGAAGAGTAAATACGATTCAATCATGATCAATCTATTATTTGTGATGATTCCATTTTCTGGAATTTGGTGTACACACATGTGCAATAAGAATTAATAACTTTTGTTGTACAAACAAGATAAATAAATATAAATTATAATTTACCAAAACAAATTGCCAAGGAAGCAATAATTGCAGCTGTAAACGAGTGGCCAGCATCTCGAAGGGTCAAGTACCCCAATGGGACAACGGCTGCGCTGAGAATCGCACCAAAGGAGCGCATTTGTACATACGGAATAACACTTGGATCATACTCACTATTTACCATGATTACCATTTAACCATTATTATTAATTGCATATTTATTTATGTAATAAAGTTGCCAAATAATCGGTTCAGCACTTACTGTCCAACTCCCGAAAAATCGAAATCACCTTCATAGCCACTCAAATACCCAACCAGTGCAATCAACAGTTTACCAAGCTGATAATCATAATAAAAGATATCATCAGTATAGTTCTAATTATTACAGTTGCAATTCTGTCATTATTTACCGGTGGATGAATGTCAAAAAAGAAGCTTCGTTGAATATAATCTGATACAAATTGTCCCATGCGTACTTCTTCAGCTCTTTTAGCATGAAATAAATGATTTGCTTATTAGTCCCATTTTCCCCCCGAGTAAAATAACCGTTATTTTATATTTACACTATGCTTGAAGGTGATGAAATATCTTTTAGTCGAACATAACCAGCCAACAGGAACAAACTCAATGAAATGAGCTTGTCATGTCTGAATGTCTTTGCTCCCATGTAAACAATAGAAATGAAGCTAACAAAAGAAAGAAAACAGCTGCTTTAAAAAGAAAACAAAAAGAAAAC
>VCJE01001308.1:19124-61908 GCA_024140265.1 Backusella liffmaniae | reverse complement strand
AAAAAAAAAAAAAAAAGCATCTTAATAAATTATTAAATACCACCGATATTGACGTACTCCAAGCTACTCTTTGCTTGTTACTAAGACCCGCACAACGTATGACGAATCCAAAGGCAGTCCCCTCCAGTTTTGTTGCTCCTATAGATAAAATCACAGAATTAGCTCGGCATCCAACGGTTGAATTAGCTTCGCCTGAATTCGTAATCACAGATGAAATGAAGAAGGTGTCCATGTCGTTTTATAGAACAGGTAAGCTGGAAGGAATACAGCATGTTCAGGTCGAACCAAACGGGGAGGATTTGGACTTCTTTTGGAAATTGGTAAATGACAACGAGATTCCTTCTGAATATCACTTTGAGTTGTTGAATCGTATCAGAATTGCAAATAATATCTCGGATACAGAGACTAGAAAAAAGCTAGTTATTATTCACTATGCTGCGCTTGTTATTATGGGTAAAGTAGCATGTATGTGTTGTGTACAGTTTTTGGTATATTCATCTATTTTTGTTGTTAGCGCATACAATGTCGGAAACAATCGCCCAAAATAGAGTTTTTATTTATGAGCCCCATCTTGTTTCGAATATCGCCCGGCTTGTATGCTACGATAATCATGTGCCAATGGTAAGTGTTGTTGTTTTTAAAAACTTAAAGGTATGTATATCTTAAATTGTTACCGGGTTGCTAGGACATTCAAACGTATGCTTTGTATGCCCTGGATGGCATAGCGAGACACAGAGGAAAAGTAACAGAAGTGCTCTCGGCATTTAATGCTTCTGCCAATCATGGGGTTCTACTCCATATTTTACGACAGTTGACACATCAGCAACAGCATGGTAAATTGGAATTGGAATGTAAAAATAATAGAATAGAATACATTTATACTTACAACCTATTTTGTGTAGAAATTTACACAGCACAATTCCTCGATAGTGTGTTTACACTACTCTCATTCTTATTACAAACACCTTCGGGTGGACAAATGTTCATGTCAGCTGGGATCATATCCACTTTGATCCAATTACTGGAACACAAAGACACAGGCGAATATTATACAAATGTATTGATTAGAGCCATTGGGCTTCTCGATACAGTGATGGGTTCCAACAGTGGATCATTCTCATCCTTTTTGAATTCAAATGGATTGGATGTATTGTTACGACAAATCAAGGATCAAGTACAACAGTGTATTCAGACTGAACATCATGATACATTAACACTCGTTAAGAATATGCTTCGTTTCCTAACACGCCTGATGGAATCGGGCGATTCCATCGATGCTCTGCGTAACCTTATTGAATCAAGTATCCCTCGGTCTTTGACCAACATTATCGAACATCCAAAGGTATTTGGTGCAAACGTGTTTGCATTGGCCATCAACGTTGCTACAACATTCATTCATAATGAACCCACGTCATTGTCAGTCTTGCAAGAATTAGGCTTACCACAGGCGTTCCTTTCTACATTTGGAAAGTATGATGATCCCAACTGTGAGGTGCTGATGGCTTCTGCTCATGCATTTGGTGCAATCTGTTTAAACAAGCCAGGGTTGGATATGTTCAACGAGGCAAATCCTTTGCCTCACTTTTTCGAATTGATGACACACCACTCGTTCGTTACAAATCCGGTCGAGGTGGGAGGTGCAACAGCATTGGGTACCACGATGGATGAATTGATACGACATCATCCTCCTTTAAAGCAGCAAGTGTTTCAGTGTGCGACTTATTTGTTGCAAAAGGTGGTTGAAGTGGGAAAATCGGATGCCGGAAAACCGTTGGATAATTGTCATTTATTGGCACAAACAAGAAGAACAAGTAACTTGAATGAAAAGGCAGAATGTGTATTATTAGGGTTTGTGGATTTAATATCAAGGGTAAGTTTTTTTGAAATTTATTTTTATTTTTCCCTTTTTCTTTTATACGTGCATTTGTGTGGCATTCATTCAATAAAAACATCTAAAAATAACATTTCTGGTTCAAGTTCTTGGAAGGGTTTTTACGTAATAGAGTGAATATCGAAGATTTTGTAAAATATGGCGGAATGGAACTGATATTGAGCTACTACACTTTACCCATGCTTCCTTTTGATTTTTCCATTTCAAATGCTTTTGATTCGCTAAGTTATGTCTTTCGCATGTTGGCTGAGGTCTACCCTTTACGTGTGGCTATGTGCATTGCTGATAAAGTACGTGAGACTTCTGCATTTGTGTCCGATACCCCAAACGAGAAGAGTCTGGTTTATGAGCATACAGGTAAGCTTTATTCTATAATGATTCAACATGTTACTAACTCATAAGTGAAATAGTGGCCAGAGAAGAGTATTATGTAGTGGGAAATGAGTTGTATAGAAAATTCAGTGTTTTATTTGGTTATATTGGACTGTTATCCACAGTTTATGCGTCAGCTATTCTTACAACTTCAAGTGATGCTTTGACTTTGGTCAATTTCTTGGTTTATAAGGATAAAAATGATTTATTTACTATACTTGGTAGAATCCATAGGTTTGTGTTTTATTTATTTAGCTTTATGCCTTTATCTGACCTTTTATTCTATTTTTATAGATTTATGGTTTGGGAAAACACCCTATTGCGTGAAGCTGTACCCAAGTCTTGGTATGCTAGCAGCTCTCCTGATGATGTAGACTTGAAAGATCCACAGGTCATTAATGTAAGGCGCTTCAAGGTACTGTTGGGCGAAATAACACCTGCCTTGATGCCAGTATTCCAAGGAATCATCAAAACGGCCGTCACCTTCCAAACCGCAGATGGTACCACTAAAAAGCGCGCAATCGCTATCGGTAGAAGCATTTCTGCCATCTTTATCGACAACTTGAAGTGGATTGACAATATCAATTCAGTATGTAAATATGATTATTATGCATCGGCATTTTCTATGATTCCCATGCTTTTGCTTGACGACAAGCTCAGATCTGCCATCATCACTCCTATTGCGATGGAATTTGACGCCCAAGGCGGTACGGATATTCTGTGTGATATTTTAGACAAGTGCTGGTTGGACGCTGAAGAACTTTTACAATCAAATGGGGATGAGGACGCGATTAAACGAATTAATACAGCTATTGAACTTGCTTTGGCTATTTTACAACATTTGGGGTCGTCTAAATTATTACAAGATTCATCACATTCTCTTATTTTATCCCGTCGTGGTAGTCGAGGAGGAAACAAGACAATCGATCCATGGGATTTATCCATAACGTTCCAGGTAAAGATATCCAGGGTTTTTAAATACATGAAGAGTCCGCACCTTTTACAGTACTCAAGGACAATGCTCAACTCGCTTCTTCGTTGTCTTACTCAAAATTTGAAAGAGGAGGGAGAATCGAAAAAAGTGTCTGAAGACTCTGTAGACATGAATATCCCCGACTCATCTACCGGACCTGCTCCTTTGGCTCCTAATTCAGAATTGGTAGAACATCTTGTGGCATCGGGTGTTGATAGACGCTTAGCAGAAAATACAGCAGTACGATTTGAAAACAGAAGACAAGATACCATAGACTATTTAACAAGAACGGGTGTATTATCTCAAAATGGAAATGGACAGGAAGTGGTCGACGATGATAACGACGACGATTATGAGGATATCAGTACAGACGAAGAGATGGATATGGATAGTGATAGTGCTGCTAACGTTGAATACCGTCGAAAAAACCAGGCACTTCTCACTGATATTCGAAAGCGTATGAGAGACGAGCTCCCTGGTATTCTTGCTAAAATTGCTGAGCAGCGTACAGATGTTGATACTGAGGTGCGTAATTTGATGGCGGTGCTTTGCTGCGGAAATCCTGCCCAATTAAAGGAAAATACAATCGGAACAATGAAGCTGTTCTTTGCTGGAGGAGGTTCTGCTGAAGATAAAGAAGCGTTCCGTGCAACTGTGTGTCGACTACGTATATTTGCCCTTATGTTGCGGGAGCCGACAATGCAGCAAGTCATTTCCCTCTTAATTATTTCAATGAGCAATTACGTTGTTTGGAACGACTTTATGAATATAGTCGTAAGCTACCCAGAATTTCCTGATCCCGAATGGTTAACTACATTGTTCCTGATTCTGGAAGTGGGTCTTGCACAGGCCGATGAACCTAAAAAAGTACCTTCTGCTAGTGATGAACAGGACAATAACAGTGAAATTGAAGATTCTTCAGATATATTTTCACACGTGAGTCGAACTGGTTTGCTACGTAATTGCGTCGACATATTGAAGCTTGAGAAGCTTAATCAAGATAATCTTGTTTCTGTTCTTCGAGTCATTGTAAGATTGACTAAGCATCATTCCTCAGCAAAGATGTTTTTGGAAATAGGCGGCCTAGATGTTATCTTCAGGAGACCTCGTACAGGACTGGAGGCCATAAAAATACAACAAGCTTATATTATTATGATATTAAGAAATATCATGGAGGATGAATCATTACTTAAATCTCTTATGCAAGAGTGGTTTACGTTTTGGTTCGAAATCCGGCCCTCGCCTAATTTAACTGTCGAGTCATTCTTGAAAACCGGTAGTAACGTGGTATTACGTGATCCAGATGTGTTTGCACAAGTCAGCTGTAAGATGCTACGATTGAGTAAACAACAGCATATTCGTTATGTCGGAGATAAAGTCGAATTCCCGGAAGACTACCTTAAAGCAGAATATTCACCAGTCGTCATCAATTACCTTCTCAATGAATTTGTTCAAGTACACTCTCAAGAGGAAAAAGAGGACGATAATATCACTGTCGCTTATACTGGCTTTTTGCTTCAGTGTATTTTAGAATTGGTCACGTCATATCACGCTTGTAAGCATGACGTTATCCAGTTTGGCAGTCAAAACAGCACTGATGATAAAGACAATGGACTAATCCGTCAATCCATCTTGTATACTTTCATTAACGACTTACTTCCCTACAATGCAATCAACCCTACTACCGATAAGGCGCGAAAGAAACAAGGCATTTCCATGTGGACAGCATCCATCTTGGTGGCATTATGCTATGACAACTTCACGAATCAGCCAACTGATAAGGTACCTCGGGCCGAGCTATCTCAGGTACGCAAACACGTGTTGGATGTCCTTTCACGATCTTTTAAGGACACCATCCAGTCAACTAATATATCGGCCAGCGCAAAGTATATCAAGTATTTCTCACTGGCTGAACTATGTCATCGTATTCTAAACGCAAGACCAACCACAATCACTTCACAAAGCAACAAAGAAGATACCGTTTTTACTTTGGCTCAATTGATGTTGGATAAAGGCTTTGTACCTATTTTGACATCAGCTATTGGTGACGTTGATGTGAGCTATCCACACGCTAAAATGATATTAAACTCTATTCTTCGACCTCTCGAACAATTGACAAAACTTGCAAACCGTCTTGATCGATCAGCCAAGAATGAAAATAAGGAAGACGGAAAGGAAGAAGAAGAGGATGATAACTATTCGTTGATGGATATGGATGAAGTAGAAGAGTTCGATACAGTGGAAGAGGAAGCATCCAATCTCTTTAGAAATTCCTCATTAGCTATGTTTGATGGTACTGTATTGGAAGAAGAGGAATCGAGCGAAGAAGATTCTGATGATGAGATGGCAAGTTCTGGAGAGGAAGAAATTGCTACAAGCGACGAGCACGAATATAATACAGCCAGTGATGGCTTTAATACGGAGAGTGATGATGATGAAGAGGGTGAGGAAAGCGATACAGATGATGATGATGATGATAACGATAATGACGATGAAGATTCGGAAGACATGGAAATGGATGAATTAATGCGTAGTCATCGTTACCACCACACAGACACTGAAGAGGAAGAGATGGATGTATGTTTTTTTTTCGATTTTTGTAGACGGCTCTCATATTCATTTTTTTCTCTTCTTTAATTTTGAATTAGGATATGTCAAGTATGGATGATGACAGTTCAGAAGATGGTGATTCGGATAGTTCTTCCTCATCCTATAGCTCTTCTTATGAAACTGAGAGCGAGTCGCTTAATTCTGATAGAAGTGATTCCGTTCATTCCGAAAACAGCGATGAAGCAGCCTGGCAAGTAGAGGATATGAGAGAATCGACTCATAGAGTGTTTAACGGTCATGTTGGTAGACGTAGACATCGCCATTCAGCAGAGGTAATGAGTCCATTTCTAATAGAAATTAATTAAACTAAAAATCATATATATTTGCGTTTATCAGGGCACGCATGATGACAACATAGATGTAGACTCAACTTTAGAAAATGGTCAAAGTAAGCGATTTAAATGTACTTAACTAAACATTATTTAACATGTTGTCATAGCTTCAACCTTGATACCTTCAGCAATTGAAGGTAGTGTATATGAATCATGATTCAAAGATAAAGATAAAAATAAAATAAAAACTAACACATTAAAAATGTAGTCCCATCCAGGAATAATCTCAATACTAACCGTACTTCTGATCGAGACAATATCATCTTACACCCATTGCTACGAAGTAACGGCAGTAATGTTGCAGTTGTGGGTACATCAAACCCATCAACACATGTGCTTTCCATGATGTCGAGTGCAAATCATAGTCATTTACAGGCGTATGAAGATATTATTGGCGTAGGTGCAGTTCGCATTTTAGAGAATCTTATTCAGCA
This sequence comes from Backusella liffmaniae, assembly GCA_024140265.1. NCBI lineage: Eukaryota > Fungi > Mucoromycota > Mucoromycetes > Mucorales > Backusellaceae > Backusella > Backusella liffmaniae. The sequence goes on along the minus strand of VCJE01001308.1, from coordinate 55,296 downwards.
ACATCAGCAAAGAAGTGAATCGCTGCAGGAAAGTAATACCAATGCTGATCAGCCTACCAAGGATACATTGGCACTCTTGCAAGAGTTTCAGCCACTACAAACAGTCGATCGTTGGCTTCAACAAGTACAGATGGTTTACATTCCTCTCGTCGCTGCAACAAAAGCTGTCAAGCTAGAACAAGAAATAAAAAATAGATTAACGGAAATCTATCTAGAAAGTAATCAAGAAGAAGACGTGGAAATGGCTGACACTGAAAAATTCAATCATGGCATGGATGAGTACTTTGAAAATGCACAAGAGGGAAATTCAGGATCATTGGATGATCATATTGAAGATGGAACTGAAGAGGAGGAGGATGACGAAGAAGAAGGAGTGGTAGTGCCTGACCCAGAAGTCGAAGAGGAGGAGGAGGACGAGGAAGACATAGTGTTGGATCCTATTTTTGTAACGATTAATGGAGAGCAAGTGGATATATCCGGTACTGGTATTGATGTTGAGTTCCTAGAAGCTCTTCCTGATGACCTGCGAGCAGAAGTGTATAGTCAGGCAGTAGCAGAACGCCGTATTTCGGTACAGAGTATGGATGAGGATGCGCTTAATGCAGAGTTTTTAGCAGCCCTTCCCGTTGATATGCGTGAAGAGTTACTTCGACAAGAGGATAGAGAGCGCAGCAGACGCGAACAAAGAGAGCATTCTTCACATCCTACAGAAAATGAACCCGCTACTGCCAATAGTCGCCAAGTATCCCAAGCAGATGCACCTATGCACTCAAATGTACAGGATGCTCTTGAGCTTATAGGTTTTCATGCAATCGAGTCACCTAATGCAGGCTGGCGTGTCGTGCATTCACCAGCTTCACAAACAAGCCATGCCCGTTCCTCAGGTAACAGAAGAGCCATTCTACAGCGAGATGCTCTTCGTCTCGTAGACCGGTCACAGCTTGCTACTCTTGCTCGTCTTTTATTTGTACCTCAATCTATTTCAAAGGCACTTTTGAATAAGCTTTTACTAAACCTTTGTGAGAATAGTTTGACCCGTATTGATCTTTTGTCGCTATTAGTCTGTATACTCCAAGATGGGAGCTCGGATCTAGCTGGCGTTGACCGTAGCTTTACTGAACTCTCACTTCAGCCAATAAAGCCTTTAGATTCTCGACCTTCTACTGTTGATGAAAATGTACCTAATCTTATCACCCAACGCTGCTTAGAAATACTGTACTACGTTGTCTCCTGGAATGATAGATCACTAGCATACTTTTTGAGTGAAAATGACAGTCTTGGTCACCTAAAAAAATCCAATCGCAAAGGCAGACATGCAACTCCAAAATATCCCCTACTTGTTTTAATTGGACTTTTGGATCGACCCACCTTTATGAACAACACAACGCTGATGGAACAGCTTATGAACTTATTGGCGACGATTTGTAGATGCTTCCCCAACCTCGTCAAGAGATACAAGGCTCGTTTGGAAAACAAAAAAGAGTCTGAGGATAAACGATCTCAAGCTCCTCTTCCTGTTATACCCGATGGTGGCCTGCATAAAATTGTTCATGTCCTATCAAGTGGTGTTTGTTCAAGTCATGCTTTCCAATATACTTTGAGTGTTTTATCACATATATCATCTCTGGATGGTACGCTAGAGGCTATAGTTCAAGAACTCAAATCCACTGCAGAAGCGTCAGGTCATCAAATCATAAAAGACCTTACCGATCTACTAAAAGTATTGAAAACATTGGACGTTGGTGCCGAATTAGAAGGAAATGCCCTTTCTCAATTTTCTGCAGCCACTTCTCACCAGACAAAATTACTGCGTGTTCTCAAGGCCATGGATTATCTTTATACTCGTAAACGCAAGCATTCAAATCAACCCGCTGAAGATAACGAAAAGAAGGTGGTACAGATATATGAGTCGATGGATTTCCGACCTCTTTGGAAAATGTTGGGACAATGCCTTTCTGCGATTCAAGAACGAGAAGACCTCATTAACGTTGCTACGGTGCTGTTACCATTGGTAGAGTCATTTATGGCTGTCTCTAAATATTCCACATCGAAACAATACACAACAAAACAAGATGAAAGCAGTTACTTCTTTACGTTTACAGAAGATCACAAAAAGATATTGAATATTATGGTTCGAAATAACTCTTCGCTCATGAGCGGCTCTTTCTCATTACTAGTCAACAACCCAAAGATCCTCGAATTTGATAACAAAAGGAATTATTTTATTCAGCAACTTCATAAGCGCAATGAACCTCGTAAACATTATCCACCTCTACAATTGAATGTTCGCCGTGCTCATGTCTTTCAAGATACATACCAACAGTTCGAAGGTCACAGTGGTAGTGAGATTAAAAATGGTAAACTCAACGTACGTTTCCGAAATGAGGAAGGAGTAGATGCAGGTGGAGTAGCACGTGAATGGTTTTCTGTTCTTGCGCGTCAAATGTTTGATCCAAATTATGCGCTTTTTATCACCTCGGCTGCCGACAAACTAACCTATCAGCCCAATCGTGCCTCTGGTGTCAACTCTGATCATTTAAGCTACTTCAAATTTGTGGGTCGCGTGATTGGTAAAGCCATCCATGATGGGCGACTTTTAGATGCTTATTTCACACGTTCTTTTTACAAGCAATTATTGGGACGTTCCGTAGATTACCGCGATGTCGAGGCAGTTGACCCTACATATTACAACAGTTTAGTATGGATGCTTGAAAACGATATTACAGATATTATAGATTTGACTTTTAGCGTTGAAACCGATGACTTTGGTACCAATAAAATCATTGACCTCAAGCCCAATGGTAGAGACATTCCCGTCACAGAAGTCAACAAGCATGAATATGTCTCGCTCATTACTGAACACAAACTGGTGCTTGCCATCAAAGATCAAGTCAATGCATTTTTGCAGGGCTTCCACGACATTATCCCACCTCAGCTTATCCAGATATTTAATGAGCAAGAACTGGAGCTCCTGATATCCGGATTGCCTGATATTGATATTGACGAATGGAAAGCGAATACTGTTTATCAAGGCTATTCCCTATCGTCACCTCAGATCCAATGGTTTTGGCGCGCGGTGCGTAGCTTTGATCAAGAAGAAAAGGCTAAACTATTACAATTTTCTACGGGAACTTCCAAGGTGCCACTTGAGGGGTTTGCACAGTTACAAGGGTCGAACGGTGTTCAAAAATTTCAAATTCATAAAGAATTTGGCGATGCAAATCGTTTACCTTCTGCACATACATGGTAAGTTCAGCTATTTTGAAAGCAAATCAACTTAAGATAGGTGAAAAACTAACGTAAAAAATTATCAAGTTTCAATCAAATAGATCTTCCTCAATACCAGTCTTATGACGACTTGAGAACAAACTTATTTAAAGCTATTAGTGAATGCTCAACAGGTTTTGGCTTTGTATAATAGAAAATAATAATAAAGTTAAATTGTTTTATTGTTACAAGTGTCTATTTTTTAGTCTATAAACTACAATTTGTGAGAGGGAGAGTATTTGGGTTATGTGTACATGTTACGAAGTCTATGATAAAGGTATATGGTTATTTCAAATCAGAATGACTATTGAATTAAAGAAAAGTCTGTACAAGAAGGAACAAGTGCTTCTGAGTTTCTTTCTTTTTCTGAGGTACTCCCGCTGCATGCATGGGTTGATGTAGTTTTCTCTTCCTCTAATTCTGGTATAGTATCAATTGAAATATCTTTTGGCATAGATTTTTGTTCGTTTGCTTGATTTAGTGCCTCCAAGACCTCATCGACTTCAACAGCCACACTAGCTTCCAAGTCCGAATAACCACGACACAAGGGGCAAGAAAACCCTGGATAATTATTGAATAGAATTGGACCAAGGCATTTAAAATGGAAGAGATGTGAGCACGGGGCTAAAAATAAGGCCTGGCTGGGAGCAATTGCATAAAGGCAAATGCAGCATTCTTGAATATCCACTCGTGACACTGTATTATGACGGTTCACTTGGTCTGATAACGGTAATTGACAGGATGACTCTGAGCAATTTTCTGTATTGGTTTTTGTCAATTCACGTTTAAGTGACGTTTCTTCTGAAGCTAAAGATGGGAATAAATTTTGTCTCAATTGTTGAAATGCTTCTTGTGTGTATGGATTTTGTTGTCGTTGTGAAGGTCGATTGAGCTCGAAGCGAATGCGAACAGCCCTATACACAGGCTCTAATCCCCCTTGAAAATCAATACCCAGCTGAATGACATCGTGATCTTTTAACTGATGAGGGGGACTGGTGTGATTAGGTGCACAAAGTCGTAAATGATTGATAAATGTGCCACTTGAAGATCCGATATCTCGTATATAGACCTGAATTATTTGAAAATTATATGTCAATTTAGATTCATTCCACAAATGTCTATTGTTTGTTATACCTTTTCATTCTCAGTCCAAATTTCAGCATGGTTGCGACTCACAACCTTACTTTGAAAAGAAAAATAATCGACTGATTCATCATTTTCTAAGCAACGACCAATCTTATAAACAGCCCCTGGCTCAAGTTCCCTTTCTACAACGTCAAAAACAAAGCTTCTTCCTGAAAGACCCACGTGTGGCACTAATCTAATAAAAGGTCTTCGTTGCTCAGTACTATCCAAGCTTCGAGTGCTTAAACTATCAGATGATGGGGGAGACGTGGATATGCGCTGATGAGCTCTTCTCAAACTGGCGAAACCCCTTGATATTATTGCTGGAGGTGATTGACTGAATAATGAGGTAGATTGATTACGAGACATATTGTCTTGTTTTGAGTTTTTTTTTTGAAAAAAATAAGATGAAAGAGAAAAAGGAATGAAAGAATAAATTATGTTATTATTGTAATAAATAAATAGAAAATAAGTACAAAAAGAAATAATTTCGCTTTATATATAAAGAGTTAAGCGTATAAAGTTTCAAAGTACACTGATATAATGTTGAAAGAGGATTGGTTTCACTTGTCAATAAGAAAGCGAATACTGAAATTTAATTCGTCATTAAAAACATAACCAACAACCGCTTCTGTTCTCCCCTTATTTTTTTTTATGAATGGTTCATTTTTAGAAATGCCAATCTAAAAATGGGAATTCTATTGTTTTTATTGGATACCTCATTCTTGTTGCAAATCCTATTTGTTCATACAAGATTCATGATCTCATTTAGCAACCTATGTGTATACATTGATTGACAAATTTATCTTTTTTAACCAAGAGGTCGGTTGATAGCAATTTAAAATAAGATTCTAACATGTGATGAATAGAAAAATGATATTTACTTAAATCAAAAAAAGGTCGGTTTTGCTTTCGGGCAAGATAATCAAAGTTATTGGTATGGAGTTTACAAGTTTGCACTATCCATTACTTGGTTACCAAGATGCTGCTCAAAGCCAATTTGGGAAATAACACGTGAGCTCACCTTACTCAATGTTACATTGATGTTGTCATTGTCCTACAATGGGGCTACCAGCCTGTTAGTTCATAAAAAAAAAATTAGTCTTCATGGCAGCAAAAAAATACTAAATAATATAGACTCAGTTCAGCAATCGTCTTCATGAACAAACACTTCTTGTACTATATATAGGTACTTCTTAGGAGAGTCTTCTGTGATGAGCGTTTTCTCCTGTTTGCCACAGACCTTTGGCCAGTCACAGTCATAAAAACTCCACTCTGGGTCTGAGACTAAAGTGTGTACATTTTAACGTTCTCTCCTTTCTTGCTTTTCTTTCCTATTATTAATTTTGTCACAAAATAAATGACCCAATTCTATCACAGAGACGATGCCAGTAGTGTAGAATACATTGATGCAATCCCGCGCTATGATAAAACAGCCAAGCAAAAGCGAATGTGGCGTTACATTGGCATGGGTGTTGCTGCCATTGTTGTGATAGTTGTGGTAGTTGTTGTGGCCGTAGTAGTCACTGACCATAAAAAAAATTCAGGCAGTGCAAGCACTAGTGGAAATAATCAATACTCCGTTTCAGCCTATGCAAACATGACAGAAATCGTTACAAACAATTCTACGCAGCTGCAGAATAAGCAGAGAATATTCGTTATTGGTGATATTCATGGTTGTCTTTCCGAGTTCAATGCGCTTGTAGAAGAAATTAACTACAACTCGAATACAGATCAACTTATTTTGGCTGGAGATATTATGTCCAAGGGACCTGATAGCGTTGGTGTTGTTAGACGTGCAAAAGAGCTAGGTGCACTTTGTGTACGTGGCAATCACGACGATAAGATCATTCGATTCAAGACATTTGAAAATGCAAAAGGAAGAAATGCAATGTACCCTCTAGATGCTACTCTTCCGGAAGGCAATGTACCCGATCCTTTAGAATTTAAAAATTACCATGCCGCACTTGCAGTGTAAGTGATGAACTAACAAATGTCTCCATCTTTCTTTTTGTTTATTATTTGTTTATTTATAAATAATTTTTAAAATAGCAACATGACAGAATCCGACTATGAATATCTAGACAGCTGCCCCGTCATACTTCATTTACCTTTTCTTAACAACTCAGTTATAGTTCACGCAGGTCTTGATCCCAATATTCCCCTTTTACAGGACCAGATACCCTATCTTGCCATGAACATGCGTGACATTGACTCCAACAATAATCCTACACCTGAAAGTGGGGTGGGTACACAATGGTCAACAAAATGGAACTCAGCACAAAGTCAATTGACTGTAAACAACACCAATGTTTACTATGGTCATGATGCAGGACGTGGCCTCAATTTAAAAGATTACACCTTTGGTTTGGACTCTGGCTGTGTTTATGGTGATAAATTAACTGCCATAGAAATGAAAACCCACGCATTAAAGCAAGTCCAGTGTGCAAAATACGTTTCTAAGACGGACGATTAAAGATGAAAAAACAAAAGCCTGTATTATTTTGTAATTTTGCATTCGAAGCATTTCTTTTTTTAGTAATTTACTCTTGGTAACTGCTTCAAAGTAACATAGACTATTGCTTGTTTTTATCTATTTAGTGCAAAAATTATCTGATCTACTCACTAAAGAAGAGAAAAAAAAACATGTCATATTTGGAACAAGGGAAAAAAATAAAAGTTTACAATAATATAATTCAATCGCTAATGAAGAATAATAAACACGTATCACATAAAAAAAGGATGTTTTTAATAACCCACGTGGAATACAAAAAGGCAATCAATACGCCTGCTTTTCATTTGATATTTAAGAGAAACCCTTTGAAATTGTAAATATTTAATAAAAAAACAGTAATTGAAGACTAATGAACTGTATAGTTAAAGCCTCTGCATTTTTGCGGAATGGATATCTATTATTAGATAAGGATATCGTAAAAGATAGGCAATGCAATACGCATTATGTTATTTTTAACAACGTAATCGAGCAGCTCGGGCTTAGTGACAAGCGAAGAAAAGTTGAACCAATCATAGAAGCCACTTTAACAATTTAACACATGCAAAAGTATATCTTACTCATGAATACTTGAACTGCAAAATACTCCAATTAAAAGTATATTGCACATTCCAATTTTAATTTTAGAAATAAAAATCCCTTTTGATATTAAGCTTTGTTCTGTTAGGTATAATACGTAGTCTATTATATATATATTGCCTTTATATAAAGCAAAACACAAAGTTGTCCAATATGTTATAATGAAAGGACAACATACTTTACTTAATTTATTGGCAGATGGCTTGATGATCATTTATAAAACTCCCGCCCAAATCCCGAATTTCAGAACCACCTTTTAAAATTTGAGGAAGAAAACATGACTTTATCACAGGTTTAATCTGGAACTTTTCAGAATAAAAGTTAATTGATCGGACTCGTCAAAGTAAAAGATGACTATAACCTTTTTAAATTATACTATACGCAGTTGTAATTCAAGAGTGGTGTTCTTGAATGAAATAAGCTGAAACAGCATTTATTAATCATTTTGTATATTTTAGAGTCTCAGAAAAAGAATTGATAGCATAACCAATTTACCTGTCTCAAGAAATAGGAGTCTTATGTAATATAAAAATCATCCAATTCTTAGTATCAATCTGACCAGCTCCGAAAAGCTGAGCATAATGGAAAGAATGATTAAAAGGTTAATTAATTATTGAGTTAATCTCCTGTAGTATCTTCTAGAATGGCGGGTAAGTATAATCTTCGGTTGTATCATAATAATAGCAATGATAGCTTGTTGGATGCTATCAAATGTACATAAGCATAATAACAAAATATGAAGGGTATAATTAAAGACTATAAATCTATATCTAAATATATTATCATGATGCTATCTATACTCAGTTGTAAAATGTATGTTTTAAAACACACTGAATCAAAAATATAAGCCTATTACCAACAATAAACCTACGAAAAGATATTCTTCCATGTCATTTTACTTGAAGACATATTCGACCGAATTGATGAAGTACAATTATAAAACTTTGTTATTTTTAGAGGGAACTTCCTTATTTTAAACTTTTTAAATAAAAAATGATATAATTAGAACAATAGTTTATGCATTTTTCTTTCATTAGATATATAAATTCAATTATACATCTCTCTATATAATATTCCCACGATCTCTCTCTCTCTCTCTCATTTAAAATCTTTCGCTTTTGTAATCATATATATGCATTATATGAACCCTGCCAAAAGCCAAAACTGAGCATCCAAAAGAGCAATAGAATTGAGCAGCCCTGTATCTCCAAAATTAAAAGGCGGAACAATTGACAAAGCCGGTCATTAGTACAACACACGTATTATTAAAATATTTTGATCTGCGTATTTTTAAACCCTTATCATACCAGACAGAGTGCTGTCATGCTATTCACTTTGTTTGTTCAAAATAATAAAAAATAATATTATACATATTTACTTACTCTCAACACTGTGTATTATAACATTATCCCTTTGGTAGCACACGCTAGATCAAACGTTTTGAGTCATAAATAAAAATCGGAACAACTCGAAACAAGTCTCGTCTGAGTTACATATTTATCGACTTCTTATTGGTTACATTTGAAACAGAATATAAATGCAAACGCTCTTGTCTTTCTGCCATTCTTTATTCTATACTTCTTGTAAAATGATACAAACAAAGAATGTTGACGTAGTTATTAGTGGAGCAGGTCCCGTAGGTCTCTTTCTCGCATACGATCTCTCAAAGAAAGGCCATTCCGTTGCCATTGTGGATCCCAAGCCAGGACCCACTGATCAAAGTCGAGCTATTCTCGTTACTTCACGTACGATGGAAATTCTCGACGGAAAAGGCCTGGCGTCTGATGTTTTAAAGGAGGCTTTTTTATCAAGTGGTATGCGTATGATTAAAAACGGATCAGTGGTATGTATCTAATATTTTTAAGTATCTGATATGACTACAAAAGTGATTTAATCGGCTTTCATTAGTTTGGACAGCTCGATGCCTGTGGAGATACAGCGTTTCCATATATGACTGTACTAATGCAAGGTAAAACAGAGGAGATAATAAACAATAAGCTCGAAAGAGAAACAGATTGCCGTGTCGAGTGGGAAACAAGACTTGAGAGTTTTACTCAGGATACTGAAAGTGTTACAGCAACTGTAAAAAATATTAAAAGTAACGAAGAGTACACAATCCGGGCCAGTTATATTATTGGTGCCGATGGGTCACATTCTGCTGTGAGAAAATGTACTCCAGGTTGGGCTTTTGAAGGTGTTGCAATCAGAACAAAATTCATCTTGGCTGACCTGACTCTTACTGGTGACAACATTGAAAGCTTTTCGCATAGAATGAATGCATTTAATCTTGGAAATAGTGAGTACCATTTTGTATACATAATTTCAGCGTGATAAGGAAGGATGGCTTAATTTACAGTTAAATTATAGAGGTGATGGGCATGATTCGAATTAGACCCTTGGTTCATAAAGATGACGACTCTCACGTTTTCCGTCTATTTGGTAACCTTGAGTCATACACAAAAAACGAGGCCGATCAAAACAGATCAACCCATGGCATTGTGAATAAAGCTGATGATATGGCACCTGATCTCCAAGCAGTCCAAGAATACATTGATACTATGACTGCGCCCTTAAAGTTCCAAGCAAGTGACTTGATCTGGTCCTCTTATTTTAGAATAAACGAACGAATAGCAAATGGATATAGAAGGGACCGTGCCTTCCTTGCTGGAGGTAATGCTTTTTACAATGTGTACAAACAAATAGATACCAATGGAATACATTATTGAATTTAGATGCGGCTCATTGCCATTCGCCTGCTGGTGGCCAGGGAATGAATCTTGGTATACAAGATGGTACGTTTTGTATATTATTATAATTACTATTATTATGATCATTATTTGATATGAAGTATTGAATGTAATCATTCACACTCTTTTATTTAACTTAGCCGATAACTTGTCGTGGAAGATATCAGCAGTTCTCAAGGGCCAGGTTGCCGATCCTGAAGGGCTATTGAATTCATATGAAACAGAGGTAAAATAATGAAAAGGAGAATTTCTTCACATAAACAAGTAATTCTAAAGTTTCTTGTTTAGAGAATACCCCATGCTAAAGAGACCATCAAGACAACCAGTGTAGCTACTGAGACTGGTCTTAAAGAGGGTTATTTGATGAATATCACACGACAATGCATCATGTCTGCCGTACTTAGTATTCCCCAAATGCGAGAATATGCATTCAAAACAGTCATGCAGGTAAACATCAATATCCATCATAACGAGAAGGACATATATTTTGAAAACCATGATTTGACTCAGCATAATGTATATTAGTTATATTTGTCCATTAGTCCCAACGATTCCAAAATACTTGGAACTTCTGATAAAGGCCTTATTAAAACAGGCACATTCTTCCCTGATACTGTTCCTCTAAGGAAACGTTTTATCCCTTCTGGCGAAAGTTTGATTGAAAGAAGAAGTTTACGATCATATCTCTTAAATAACCATCAATATGTTTTACTTTTTGTCAATACATGCCATCCCGCAAACATTCCTAACGAGGGCATCGTAAAAACATTCTGGAATAGATCAAAGTCATATCCAGTTCGCCGTCTTGTGATCCAATCTCCATGGCATGCTCATACAACTGCCCCTCCAGAATATGTAACACGAGATGAGTCTGAAGATATGGAAAATGGTTTCTATGTAGAAGAACGCCTTGAAGATCCTATATCCGTTACTTCCAGAGTTGGACTGCTTCCTTTATTGTCTAAATACTTTGGCTCAAGCAAAGAGCCAAGTGTGCTGGTAATGATCCGGCCCGACTCTTATGTTACACATGCTCGCGTGGTATACAATGATGCTGATTTAGAGTCTGCATATGAGTATATCGATACTGTATTCAAATAGATGACTATAAATCATCGTAATAATAATAACAATAACAATAATATTTAACTAAAATATAAATATGTATAATGTTTATTTAAGGAATAATAAAAATAATGACTATGTACACAATAAAGTTAATTATTGAAAGAGAAAACTAAATAACTGCATCTGGAAGGGAAAAGGGTCTGTACAGAGATGCGACGTGAAGGGAAACGAATGCTACGCTTTTCATAAAAAAATCGTTTACACTTTGAAGCGTCTGATATTGGGTGACGAACATGAAGAAGACATCGCCCAGGTTGGGTCCTGAGTATTAGAAATCACCAGATCATTATAGGTAATCCAGCCTGATTTTTTGTTCCTCTCATAACATTCCGAGAGAAATTTCAGTACCTTCTTCGTCACACTCTTACAACCCACCAAATTAAGCCAAGTCAAGAATCGACTGTGTTCAGAAAGCATGTGAATAGCTCTATCCGTTAGACATGTCCAATAAGAAAGATCTAAGTGTTCCAAATGCTTGAGACGCAAAGCGATCAGCTCAACCGTTCTGTCAGATACAGAATCGCGCTCTTGTCGCTGATGAATAAGCTCACGTTGGTGTCGGGCAGATCTCTCGGTCAAATTGGAATAAATTGAATGTGATTGTAATAAATCGAGCAATTCGTCTAAAGGATGTACATCTGTTTGTTGAGCCGTATCCTCAATGTTTTGTACAAATGTTTCTTCATCATCCTCGTGCGAGTGAAAGAGTTGACGTCGTCTTATGGCCTGCGCATGTGCTTCTCGATGGAGTCTGGGTTTTCTCATGGCTACACTTAAGCGTGTAATGTTGGGGCAGTTACCCAAAAGCTGATCGAGGTCTGTATGGCGTATGGAGCGAATGCGGGAAATATCCAACCATTCCAACCGAGCACCACATACACGACTTATGGTGTGAATGGCATTGGCGGTCACACGACTACAATCACTTAGGCGAATGCGTCGGAGAGTCGATCCGGATTTAGTCACAAGATGGCTGATCCCAGTGTCTGTTATACGTTGGCATCCTCCAAAATGAATAGTATGTAGCGCATGACATTTTTCAGCCAAATAAGATAATCCTAAATCGGTAATTTGTCGGCAATTTTCCAACACCAGTACTTGAAGCTGAGGGGCCACTGCAGATCGGCTCAGGCATCGTAACCCTTCATCTGTAATGAGCCGGCATTGAGATAGGCTCAAACTGGTCATGTGGGGAGAACATCGAGTGACAAGCCGAATTGTACAGTCAGTGACATGTGTTGCTATTTTTGAAAGATCTAGGGTGTGTACTGCAAGCCCAAAATTTGGGTTATGGATGGGGAATCGTGGTGAAAGATGAGACTTTTGATGAACATGGTTGGTTTTGTTCTTTTTATCCATGGCTCCAAACGAAGCAATGCAGCTGAGAATGGGTCGGATGGGTACTGGTGATCTCCAGAGAATAGGAGTGACGAGTGTATTCCATTGTTTGTTTACACGAGTACAATTATATAGATCTTTCGATTTTAAATTTTCAAATATAAGGATCAGGATTTCATTTGGTACATTCTGAAAAGCATTTATTAAAGGTTTTCGATGTCGCTTTTCACTGTTAATTGGAGTGCAACGTCTACGCTGAATTATTTCTTCGGCACTGGTAGGTCGATTAGTCTTACTGCTATTATTTTTGGCTACGAAAATAACAGCGTTAATCGTGGCAGCGAGATGAATGAAGAAGTAGAGAATAGCATCAATCCATCCAAACAAAAAAGAATACACTGCATTCTTTGTTGACGGCATATTAATAAATATTATAAAATGAGGAAAGAAAAGAGAAAAAGTGAAAAAGTGAAAAAGGAGGGTAAATAAAGTATTTGGTTTCACCAACTCTTGATTTACTTGTTTCCCCCATAGATTTTTTTTTGTTTTTTGTTTTATTTTCTTCCCTTTTGCCCGTTTTATATGCATGCATCGAAGAACAATGATTCGCCTATGTATATTCTTGACCTTATTTAGTGCATCAGATGTATATGAGGGGAAGGGGGAGAGGACTTGAGCTCTTTGCGGCTTATTTTCAAGTCCACTCACTAACGGAAGCTAGCAACCCGAATGTTACATATTCACAATTTATGTGTAACAATTGTTCGATTTATGATTTTATATATGTATATTTTTCTTTGTTCTTTTCGTATATGTTGTCATTAGCTAGGAAAAAAAATAAGCTACCTCTATCTGGTTGTAATACAGCTTATTGCAGGAATGCAAGCTATGTACAATGTCTTCATTTCAACCAACTTAGACATGTATAGATGAAGTGCTAGATAGACATGAAACGTTTTCGAGCCAAAATAAAGCTCGTATGTTTCGAAAATTGATGTCGTGTTTGATAAACGAGGCACAATGAGGGGCTACATTTATCATTCCCTTCCCCTACATTTTCATTCGGTTTTTTTTTTTATATATGCTTTACTATTGTTTTCCACTTTTATTCTTCTCATTGAGCCAAGCTTAATTTCTATTGTAACACATCACAAATCAATAGGTTTTTCTAAATAAAGGCTAGTGGCACAATATTTGCCAGAGCTCTAGGCATTTTTTTCTGTTAAAAAAATCAAAAGTTAAATACTAGAAAATGTTTGTACATGTAAGGCACATTAACGCCGTATTGCTTCCATATGATGACATGAAGCAACTATCAACTAAATAGAAGAACCAAAAGAAGACAAATTAAGATTTGGAAATGAGACTTACGCCTTTTTAAACTCCTATGTCTGTAAGAAGGATAGTTTTCATTTCTTTCTGATGAGAAAACCAAGAATATAATCTATTGAAGTGATAAGAGTACAAGGCAAAAAAAAAGCTATTCTTTATAAACATTCACTATCTTTTTTGAAAAATGAGTGCATAATGGAGCATAACCTTTACAGATTCATATGAATGCCGCCATTTTTACTGCCTTAAAACAATTTACAATGTACATGCATACTCAACCTTTTTACAGTTGGTTGGGGCAATAGTACTGGTTTGACAAGTAGAGTAATGGGTAAAACAAAATATAAAGTCAAGTATCACAAACTTACCATAAGCCTTCAATTGTATAAACAAGGAACCACTTTGATTGATGTAAATACAAGCCTTACTTTTCCAACTGTTGGCATCTTATTGGATTAAATCTTTTGTGGGGTTCAATATAACATTTTAAGCCGAATTTGATTTTTGTAGAGTTTAATTTAAATTCAGATAGCCTATTTTGTTTCCTTTTTAGGAATTAAAAGTTGAAGAAAACAAAATAAAAAACAAATAAAAGAAAAACAAAAAACAGTAGAGGTAAAGCCACTAACAAAGAAGCATTTGATATTCCATATATTTGAAATTTTTTTATAGTTTCATAAGCTTGCCAGGAATTACAATATCTTGTACAAAAGGTTTATTTTTCACAAGCCAATGAAGAGTAATTCACCCCAAAAGTACAGCATGAAGTTTAACAATAAACATCGTGTGGGAATAAGCTACACACAAGTCATACAACTACCTCTATATCAATCTTCAAATATTCCCTTTTTATAACATCATTTTTTGGAAGAAGTGGTAGTGTTTTAAAGATCTGGAATACAAGTCCATCGCTACAAAGACTTGGAGATGCATCTGGGAGGCAAACTGAGATAGGAGAAAGTAAAAGCTTTGCACAACTGAGAATCAAGTGATGTATTTCAATTTTGGAAAATGACGGATACCTTTGCTTATTAAAATTCACACATGGAAAAAAAACGTCAAATGTAATGTTTATATTTGTAGTTACCATAACAACAGGAATAATACCTCTGGTAAAGTTTATATAAGGTTAACATCATTATCTATCTCCATTTATATAACCTCTTCATAGCTTTAGTGATTAAATTTTTATTGAATAATTATCAAAGATACTTTTGTGAAGCAAAAGATATACTTTTTTCGACTTTTTATCATAATATTCATTTTCATAAATATTAATTTATATTTATGGGTTATTTGTTTGCTTTGGGATGCAGCTTTGACAAAGATAGCCAAGTACGAGGAATCACCTGTCTTAAGATATAGTACAGCATTGTTGATCGTCAAATTTTTACAGTATTGGCCGCTTCCCTTCAAATCAGTGCATATTTATTTTTATGGGATAACACTGCACTGGTGTCTTTTCATATAATTAATCCAGGATTAAAAATCCAGCATTCAGCTATTGTTTAAAAGCAACGTACTCTATCACGTTAAATTGACTTTGTTAACCATTCATTTGCATCTCAAATATTGCACTAATCATGTGTAACACGGATTATAATATGCCCAAATTTTACTCTATACTCTATTATTTAAAAACACATTGTGTCGTACACTGTTTCAAATCTGGCAATTTTCAAGAGTTACGACATAAAAGGAAATTTGTTTTCTGAATCTCCAATTTCTCATCTGATTTCGCAAAACCTTCCCCCCGGACGCCCGCCGCAGGCCAACAGCGTAGCGATTGAACCATAAAGTAAGAGCTTAGGGTGCAAGTTTGCTATAAATTAATTATGTATGGTTTTAGTATGACATAGTTACATTCATCATCACTGATTAAGCTCGTAGAAAAAAAAGAGCTTCAATAATATTTATACCTTTATACTTGAATTTCTTGTAAAATAACCAACTTCAATATTTTTAGCGTAGGATCTCTAATGATAAGCACAGCTTCATCTCTATCACTATTACTGTGATCTTTGAATTATTAAGACATCCCATTTGAGCTGTGGCTTTTTAAGGTTTATCAATGGTTCTATTCCATCCAAAAATCCCATTTAGCATTAGTCAATATAAATAAACTTATATAATCGGATGGTATAATATGATTATTTGAGCACTCTGACATTTCAAGAATGTTAAAATTATTAAAGACATGAGGCATTGTCCCGATCAACTTCAAAATCCGACATATGATCAATTCAGCCCCCAATATTATTCACGAATTGTGGAGAATTTGAGTCTTTTATATTGCTAGACACAGAATTGCGGATTTCTGATATCCACTTCATATCTTTTGCAAAAAGCTGAGGACAGTCTTTCCTGAAAGCTATTAAAAATGGTACTTTTGTAGACACTCCTTTCCCTCAAAAAAGTTATGATATGGTGTGTCAAAAGCACAGCCTTTTAAAAGTATACACAACACTACTACATGTATATTTTCTACTTTTGATGCGATGATGCTATCGACGAGTGAGATATTATACAAGACTTGAATTGTTTTAGATGAAAATAAAGTTTATAGGATATAATCAGGGAAAACTATGTGTACAACTAACACTAATTTTTTTGTATGAAAGTGTAACACTTTATTTGTTTAAAACTAACACTAATAGTCCAGAATCAATAAAAATTACAATTAAAAAACAGTGGCTGTGCTTATTAAAAAATTACTGTGTTCTCCCATTTTTTCTGCTTTCTTACTTAATGCTTACAAAGATGAGTGGTCGTTATCCTTGTGCTGTTTGTCATCATCAAAAATATCCCACAAACAGTCACTAAACTTTAAAATATATATAAAACGTGTCAGACAACAAAGTTTAATCAAACAGCATTTTTCTCTCCACTTAATATACATTTATCATGTCCCCTCAATGTGCATATATTGGTCTCGGTGCTATGGGTAGTGCCATGGCTGGCCACATCTCTGATCGTCTTTCAGAACTAAATTATCCTTCTCTCCTCGTTTTCAACCGCACTATCAAGAGTGCCGAACGCCTCAAGGAGTCGAAACCTGCTGTTGTAGTTACCCAAACTGCAGAAGAGATTGCCCAAAAATCCGACATCATTTTTTCATGCGTTTTTGATAATGCTGCTGCACTTGCTATCTCAGAGGCCCTTATTGCTCACTTGAAACCCGGTGCTATTGTTGTTGAACAATCTACCATCAACCCCGAAACTGTGCAAAAGATCTATGAGAAATTCTCAAAGGCTGGGATTCTTTACATGTCCTCTCCAGTAATGGGTCCTCCAGAAAAAGCTATTACAGGTGAGTTGGTTGTGTTGATGTCTGGCCCTCAAAAAGCTCGCAAAGCCGTTACTCCAATCTTACTACCTGCTATTGGCAAAAAGCACATTGACTTGGGAGATGTAATTGATAAAGCATTGAAATTAAAACTTTGTGGTAACTTCTTTGTTACAAGTGTCGTGGAGTTGGTTGCTGAAGGTATGGCTTTGGGCGATGCTACTGGTATTGGAGAAGATAATATAAAGGCTCTGATCAATACGTTGTTCCCAAACACTTTGTTCCCTATCTATGCTGAAAGAATTCATCAAAAAACATATCACGATAAAATTGCATTCTCCGTTAATGCTACTAAAAAAGATGTTGGATATATCAAGGAGATGGCCGAAGCTTCAAATGCAAACTTGCCCATCACAGATATCTTCTTGGATCATTTAAATCAAGCTAATGGCGATTCTGACTTGACTAGCATTGTAGAAGGTGAGGAAATTAAGGATAAGAATCAGCTGTCTGAGAAAATCACTAATCCTTCATTAATAGTTTTGAAAAAGAAGCCAGAGTCAAAGTAAAACAGAAGGTCAAATTTCGTTTGTCTAGAGACGCGCTTTTTTATTTGCATTTCTAATATACATTTGATAAATATATTTTAGTAAAGGGTTTTATTCTATCATTTTTCTATCATTATTGTGATTATGTAATAAATAAAAGGTCGTCATGTGTTACTTTTATATTATGTTTCGAGATCAACGATCTTGACCTTATATGTACTATACCTTTGCTTCAATACCTCTCTTTGATGCACTTCCTTCGTATTTTTGTTCAAAAACAAATTAAGCCTGCTATTTTTTAACTATATCCCTTACTACCCTATTAAACCACAATGATGCGATGTGACTTTCGTATCAAAGTGATAATGAATAAGCCATAATCCTAATAATACAATATTTTTGAAGTTTGAGCAAAAATGTCATCAACAAGTTTTACAATATAAATATAACAATATTAGTACTGTTTCTACTTGGTTTTTAAAAGTTACCATTACAATGCTATATCAAAAGTTGAATACATAATGATTTCATTTGTGAAATGCCCATAGTGTTACAATGTCACATGGTATTGGAAGACTTTGTGAGAATTAACATGAATGTCTTGTTTTTATCATTCGCTTTTTCAAAAAAATGATGATGCCAGTTCATTACAGGTAACATATTGGTCGTTGCAGTACATTTTTCTTTTTTTCACTTCCATTATATAAATCAATTTCTCATATATGATTCACCGCAGCTGATAAGATATTATTAACTGGTTTATATTCAGTTTTTCAATAGTATTTCAGTAATATGTATGTGAAAGGGTTTTATCAATTGCATTATAAAAAGACTAATATTGTAACCAAATTTTTTTAGGATGATGTTGATTACTATTTCAAAATAAGTGTCTAAAGATGATATCAGACTGTCACAATAGAATACTTTTTGGTCCGTAATGAAATTAAACCCAAAACTGACCTTTACCATAGCAACTCACACCTGATCATTCCTCTTCCTTTTCTTTCTTTCTCTTTTTGAATAGGAAGCAAGGTGATTTTCACTAAGAAAAAAATAGATATTTGTAACAAGCTAATGCTGAAGGAATACAATTATTTTCCTCATATATATGACAATTATATGAAAACGTAAATAAATAATCGGGGGAAAATAACCTTATAAATAAACATGATTTAATTGTATATCGGGATAATGATGCAAGACTTCGTGGTACGATGACAGCATAAATAGTTTATTAAATGTTTCTCATCTTATTTTATTTTTACACTGCTTTCTTTCTTATTAGTTTTACACCAAAATTAAACAACCATGACTACTGTTTTTCCTACAATTGATCAAGCCGAATTTCGAACAGATATATCTAATGAGATCCATTCAAGCATTGAATCTCCCTTTTTAACTCTCGATGATGAAATAGGATCGATGAACAGTCATTTGTCTAAGTTAGATATCCAACTAAAAGAAGAAATAAAGGAAGAAGATAGTACTACTTCACTAATGTCTATCTCCGATTCCAGTAGTTCAAGCTTGGGCTCCTACCATAAACCTGACAGTGCAGACTATTCACTAGTATCTTCAACTGAAATTGATATTACTTTAGGTAATTCAGTTGAAGAAATAAATAAGAGAATAGTGAAAATACTTTGGTTAACTGATACATTTAATAAAACTTAGATAAACCACATTCGCCTACCATGATAAGTGAGAAAAGGGAAAACCATACAAATATACCAAATCAAAGTTGTCTGGAGCAAAAAGAAAAGAGAAATACATGCCCTGGTGAATACAATAATGAAACTAAATATTCGCCTAATTCTCATTCTCAAAGGTCATCGGTGCAACTTCACTCCAATCTACAGATATCTCAAGGTATTCCTGTTAACCAGATGCCACTTATAAGCAATTATCACCCTGGGCCATATATGCTGAACAATACTGGCCCTTACTATAATATGCCATTAATGGGTGTACAAAATAGGGTTCCCATTGTTCATGGACGATCTGGATCAATTAACACGCCTCCTCTGCCTCCCTTTACTCAAGCTGATGGAATGTATCTAGCTGATAGTTCAGTTGCCGCCGCGAATGCTGCTGGAAGAAAACCAAGTAGGAATTTATTTCCACCTCCAACTAAAGAAAATTTAGTCAAATACCGTAATGAAGCGAGCACAACAAACGATCCACGTTTACAACTAAATTATGCCAAATTTTTACTAACGGCAACGACAAGGGCATTTTCAAGAACTCAGGATCCAAAACGAGTCAAAAAGGCACGAGAAAATATGATAATGGAGGCCCAAAAAATAGTAAAGAAACTTGCATCTCACTCTGGAATGGGAAAACATGGTTATGCTGAAGCTCAGTTTTTCTTGGCAAATTGCTATGGTACCGGTGGTTTAGGTTTACAAAAGGATACTGAGAAGGCTTTTTCTCTCTATTTACAAGGATCTAAACAGAATCATGCTGAGTGTACTTATCGAGCGGCAGTTTGCTATGAAGTAGGCGCTGGAACAAAACGTGACAAGAATCATGCGATGCAGTTTTATCGTAAGGCTGCCAACTTGGGAGAACCCACAGCTATGTTTAAAGTGGGTGTAGTTTTGCTTAAAGGGTTCTTAGGTCAGCCCAAAAACCCCAGAGAAGGAATTTCTTGGCTAAAAAGAGCCTCACAATCAGCTGACCAAGATCATCCTCATGCTCTACATGAATTAGCTATGGCTTATGAAAAAGAAGGAATTCCATCTGTAATACCTGATCCAAATTACTCAAGAGAACTTTATAGTCAAGCTGCTCAATATGGATATGCTCCATCCCAACTTAAGCTTGGTTTGGCCTATGAAAATGGATTTTTAAATTGCCCAATTGACCCAAGACGATCCATAGCCTGGTATTCTAAGGCCGCCCAGCAAGGTGATTTAGAGTCGCAGTTTGCGCTTTCTGGATGGTATCTCACAGGAGCTGATGGTATTTTACAACAAAATGACACAGAGGCGTACTTATGGGCTCGCAAGGCCGCTGATAGAGGGTATCCTAAAGCAGAATATGCTGTAGGTTACTATACAGAGACCGGAACAGGTGTCCCACAGAATATCGAGGAGGCAAAGAGATGGTACAGACTTGCTGCTGCTCAGAACTATCGCAGAGCAAAGCAACGTTTGGCTGAACTTAAATACGTAAATGCAAGACCTCGTCAAAGGCGACGCCTTACAAGAGAAGATAAGAAAAAAGATTCAGAATGTAATATAATGTAAAACAGAGAAGAGTGGGTAGGTATCCTACGCTTTTAATATTAATGTACTTAGAATGATTCGAGCTAGTATAGACTTTTATATCGATAATAAAAACAAATTATATACTATACTATAGATGCCCATTTCCATTATGAGGTTTATTTGCTCTTCCTAATGATTTAATCGGGAATTTTGTTCTAAAAGAGTAAACTTGCTTAAAAAATATCATATGTCGATAACTTATTTTTAGAACGCTGGTAAAAAAAAGCAACAATTTCTTTTTGAACAAAAAGTTCTTATCGTGAATTCACAATCGTAGTAAGTTGCTGGATTTTTTTTAGTAAATTTATTATATTAGTTTTGCTAATTAGTATGCTTATTGAAATAGTTCAAGATCTATGTACAATTTAACATCGTTATGCGTAAAATCTACATATAAAGTTAAGAGTTAGAAACTTATCTGATAATAGAAATAAGACAACTTACTTTTTGTTAATAAGATAAATAATTAAATTGACATTGACCTTGGCCATGCCGTCTAAAACTGTCATTGTTTGTACACCTTCAAATTGAGTCTGCAATAAATCCTCATAACGCATATCGACTTGTACAGATGACATTGGCCATCCTGAATAGCTTCCTTCAATCGTAATAACACCGGCCTGATCCATAGATAGAATGATAGGTATGCTATCATAATGTTTCTTTGAAATACCCATGAGCTCCAAAAGGATACCTCGTTCATAAAGTTGTTTTGCGGTATACTTGTAGGAGCCAAACTTTGGTACTAGGCCAAGTTTTTGAAGACCACGGATGTGGAAATATTGGCGTGTAAACGGAAATATAAACTTTGATTTTTTCCCTTTTTTCGTTGCCATTGCGGTCATGCAACTGTTCAAATACCCTTCATATTGGTTACCTTGATCAAGTAAATATTGTCTCTTTTCCTTCAAGTGACTCAATATTTGTTTCAAGCGCTCCAATTCTTTGTCTCGTTGTAACCGGCGCGAATTTTTCCCGGTGATATCGCGAGCAATCATATTTATGATATCTTGATAATTGTTATCGTTAGTAATAACCTTGCAGCGTTCAAGATGGGTAACTAGGCGATTGGCAATACCCTTTAATTGTACAAAGGATATGCTAATAATAGAGATGATACAGTTAATTATTTACTTTTATAAAAAATTTCCAATTGAATTTACCTCTGAAGGTCCAATGGAGTATCAGATTGACCTAGCTTAAGATGTCTCCTTTTTGATACTACAGAGTTCTCTGATTCTGATTCGTCCAAAAATTCCTTTTCTTTGAATTGTGTCCAAGCATCCTCATTTTCTGAAGTGACTGGTTCGCAGAAAATATTTGCTAAATCCTGTCCACTTTGTATTTTTATCACATAACTCACTAGACGCTTTGTATCTACAAGTAATTGCTGAAGTTTTGCACTCGAATCCATTGGAATATCATCACACCGATTTTTTAGCGTGAGACATACCGTTGATTCAGGAAGCTGAATCTCAGGTTGGTAGTGTGATTCTCCAATCTCGCTGGTGATATCATGGAGTATTCCTGATCCTTCAGGCTCTAGAGCGTCCAGATTGTTTAAAATGGTGTAATGTAAGTGGAAGAGCTCAACAGGTGATATGTATACAACTGGCTTTTGTGTGTTTGTCTGGTCAGTTAGAGCGTGCATTCCAAAATAACTTTCAGGATTTTCTACATCAGTCACTAGAGATATACGATATTAGTTAGAGAACAGAGTACAATGTACATACATTTATTTATTTATCTCAATATTAACTTACGTGACATAAACCATTCACCAAATCTTTGTGAGGCATCAGCTACATATTCATTTAAAGGTGCCAAAAATATATCGTGAGAATCCGAAAATATAGTCCCACTTGAGATATGTTGAAGCATTTTGGAAACCTATCAGACGGTAAATACCGTTGTTATTATTGACCAAAATATAATGAGCTTTAATTCAATACCTCTGCTAAATTCTTTCTCTGGATAGGATTTATAATAGCATCTATGACATCGTATTGTTCTGGAGCGCTATTTTTTTTTAAAAAAAACAACAGAATGAAGAGTTAGATGATCAATTAATGATAGTGACATGATTTCAGTGCTAATAATAATAAAAAGAGGGATTGTACTTACACTATGGCAGGGTTAAGGTATCTATAATAAATAAAATTTCCAATGATTTTGATAATCCTCTCATGTGGCTCATCTGGGAAATTCTCTTCCAGTACCAATCTCAATTCACGCGCCACTACACGGATACCATATGGGACAGCATCTACCGTATCTGTAACTGCGATGAAAAACTTTTCAGTAATTTCTCTTAGGTTTCGAAGATGGACTACAAAAACATCCCGAACTTCTGGATCAGATAATGCATCTTGAGATGTAATAGCATGAGGACGTGAAGAGGGAATGCCTGTTCTTGATTCTTCTTCATTTATTGCCTTGTGATAAATGCTGACAGGATCAGTTTCTAAATCCAAAAAATTATCTAGTACCACTTGGTTAACTAGTGGGCTTAACAAAGCTCTGAAAAATTCTCTTTCCTTTGCGCCTCTAATATTATTTAAAGCCATTGTTATTTCCTTTTCATTTTTAGTTTGCACTTTTATTTTACCTATTAGTTTGAACAACAAGCTTCATAAATGTGTAATTTCCGCGCATAAATTCTTGAGTGCTAGCAACATCTTTCATTTCTTCCGCAATACAATACTAATATATCGTTATTTAATAAGCACAAATGTAAACTTATATTACACCGCTATTTACCTTGCACAAGTTAATCAATAGATATTCTTCACGAGCATGTGTGGCATATCCAAATAACGAAAGAACAGTTGATTCTATCATTTTGTGACTTGAATACTGACCTAAATCCTGTCTATTTGTCATTGATAACAGGCGTGCCAAGTATTTCGGTTCTGTCTGTAAGAGATACACTAACTGTTGGTACGACTCTAGTCTTTGTCGACTCTCTTTATCAATTCCAGTAAGAGAGAAAGGATTTTGATGATTGCTTTTAGCTGCCAATTGGTTTATCTTCTTTTGTTGTTCCTTTTTTTTCTTAAAGGCACCGCTATGCTTAAGAACTTCATCTATGGAAATTGCATTCTTTAAGAAGAGTGCGATTTGAATATCCAGCGAATTAATGTAGTCATCTAATTGGTTGTTCTCTCGGATATATTCGATTATTTTCTGACGTAAATCTTCTAGTTCAATCTCCCGGTCAAAATCAAGGTCACTGTCATTTAGCAAGTGAATGAAATTTTTAACTGCACCGACAGATGGATTCATATTGGTAGTTAATTGACGATAAGAGTTTCCAAGGTATTTGTTTCTGATAAATCTTTGGGCCTTGACGATTTTATGGACATTGGACTTGTAGTGATTTACTGTTTTGTTGTAGCGTTTACGTGTTAGGTATCCTCTAACTACAGACTGTAATTTAATTGCAAAGTTATCCATACTGGAATTACTAGCCAATTTAGCTCTCATATTAGAAAGTTGCTTCATGGCATTGCAACTGCGGGTTTGGGCTTGGAGCTTTGTGACAAAGGTGTTGAATTCAGTTGAAGTAAATATAGCACGCATCCTTTCTACTTCTTTTTTTGCTAGCCATGATCGTGCAAAGGATTGACATTGTATAAGTTTTTGAATGTTGTTCTCATCGTCCCAATAGTCTATTTTATACATGGTTAGTTTAGAGGTGATGTCCAATATATAAATACTTACCAATAGAGCTATCTGATTCGTCAGAATCAAATTCTTCTTCCTCAATAATCAAATCAGGGGTAGTTAATAAACGAGGTGTTGGTGGTAAGCCAAGTTTTTGGTCCATGTCTTCCTCAAAGCCAAAGTAGTCTTGAAAATTAAACATCTTCATGTCCTCATATCCTTCTGCATTTAATTCACGATGAAGAGAAGAACCAACATTCATAAAGTTAGGCATCGGTACACCGGACATATCAAGATGACGCTGGGTAGCATTTAATTCCTCATCTTTTTTAAACATAAATCATTAAATATATGGTATAAAAATATATATGATGATGACTTACTTGTAAAATGGAGTTGGCCAAGCAAATTTTTGATATTTGGGGCCATATTACGTCTTGCTAGCAAGTGACTGTAGGAACAAATTAAGTTTATCATGACGAAAAAAATCTCCTCATTTTTTTTTTACCTGAGAGCATGGATGCAATAAATCACTTTGGGAATATTTTTCTTTTCATAAAGATCTGTCAATTCAAACCAAAAAATCTGGGGAAGTCTAGCAACTTTCAATGCTTCAAAGAAATAATTGATATTGTCTGAATGTCGAAACTGCAATTTGGTATCCTTTTGAATTTGCCATGGTTTATTTCCTTTAGTACATAAAAACCAATTTTTTTCCTTGTCAGTAAACTTACTTGGAAAATTTTACGAACAATGCCAGGTGCAAACCATTCGGTAAGTCGTGCTAGAACAATACCATTTCTCATTGTCTCTTCTAAACGGATAATTGGATCAATTTCATCTTGCAAGCAGTCCTCAATCCATCTGAATAGAAAACATTAGTAATTGTGTATCATTTCACGCAGAGTTGAGCCTACTCTTTTGCTTCTCCAATATGACAAAGATATTCATATGCCAATAAGTTGTTTCTTTGCTTATCCATCCACATACTATTATTGTATTTATCATCTCTTTGAAGCCTTATTCGGCCTTTTTTTATTATAAAACAAAAAGATTGAGAATTAGCACTGTATACCCTTTTTAAGATCTTATACATTTCATTATGTATTTACCTTGCATCCCTATCAAAAAAGAATTGTCAATCAGAAATATAGATATAATATTACAATGCTCCGAACTAACCTATAACATCTTGTGCATCTTCTGTAATAGTTGGTATATGGAGATCTGTCAAGCCTTTTTTACCAGCCATGACAGATAATCTCTTCAAAGGAGTGGGTTCATTCGCCATTTTCAATTAGTCTTGAAAGTCTGGTGTTGTAACAGATGTAGAACAGTAATAGATTATTCAATGTAAATGCAATAGTAATAAAAAGAAAGAAGTAAAGAAGATATGCAACTAGGTTTAAATGGAATACTTTGTAACTGAAATTATTAACCCAACCAAGTTAATCAATGAATAGTAATCTATGAATAAATGACAGAAATATAACATTCTTTGATAAAAAAATACCCAATTTGTAAGCACGGCTCATCTAGGAAACAAACAAATAAAATCCGATGGTCTTAATTTTCAATAAGAGATTGGAGATTTTTTTATAAATCGCTTGCTAATATTCGAGTGCTATGAATTCAGATTCTGCCAAGTTGATCAAGTTGTTGGAGATGAGTGTGTGTGTTTTTCATCTTTACTTTTCTCAGTGTTTCCTTTTTATAATTTTCCCCTCTTTCTCAAATAGCCGTTCTGTTCATATCCTTTAATACAGCATCCATTATGATCTAATCATTGTGAATAGACTCCTAGCTACAAATATCCTCTCAACACATTGAGTACAGCATTAAAGTAAGTGACTTAAAACAAGCTAAAATATACAGTCCTTTATTTTTCTTTCTTTCTTTCTTTCTTTCTGTATTTTAAATATCTAGTAAAAAACCCGCATTAGCAAGCAATAAATACTATGTCATTATAGCTACATTACCACTATTTTCCAAAGCTCTGGTTGCAAAAAATTTAACATCAACATCTTGATCTAAACTAAGTGCTTCAAGTGTAGGCTTTACAGAGCTAGTAAGGAGCTCCTCTGTGCTAGGGTCCTTTTTCAATAATGGTATCAATGATTCCAAAGATTTTGCAACGTTAAATCTGATATTTGGGATGGAATCTTGCGACATCTCGATAATTGTAGGCAAAATGGATTCTTTAATAATGACTGGCGTCAAGGCTTTTGCCATTGTCTGGAAATAGAGTCAGTACCTTCCCGAGTTTGAAAAAGTATCCATCACTTACTGTTATTGCGAAGATAGTGGTCATTCTATGTAGATAATTTTCATCAGAAATCATTTTCATTACTTCCGGGAGAATGGCAGTTTTTGCCCACTCTGCACCAAATACTTCGGTCAGCTTCATTAGATTCAATGTGGCAGCCTCACGAATAGAGAAAACAAGATCGCGGAGCCAAGACATGCAAAGTTCAAGGAGCTTTTCTTCAAAAAATTTGGAACCAAATTGTTTTGCTAAAAGTGGGATATACTCAATTATGGCTAAGCGAATACGCCATTGTTTATCTTCAGATAGTTCAACAATTGCTGGTAAAAGGGCCTGAGAGACACGCTCAATACCAATAACTAGCAAAATTTAAAATAAGCAAGCTTTTTAATAATTCTTTTCGCCGCTCTCTTACCATTATTAATTGTTTCCAAATTGGAAATAACATTCAAACGAACATCAGGGAATTCGTCAGTCAACTGATGTAAGAATAATGGTAAAAGATGCTCCATAGTTCTGTGCATAATTCCCAATTAACCCTATTTTCAATACACACCAAATTATGTACCACTTACGCATCCTGGCCAATGATTGGTGCTAAACCACTGATGTTCTTTGCGAGAGCAGCGCGCGCATGCTGATTTTCATCAGTTACAAGGAATTTAACACAAGGTAACAAGTCTTGAAGAATAACTGCTTTATCAACGAACTTGGCGTAGCCTATATACACACATTCCATATCAGCCATAATCATATCTAGAAATAGACACAAACACTTTACCAGGGATCTGACTAGCAGCTGCAGTGCGTACTTCTCCTTCAGGGTCTCTAAGCATATTAACGAATGCACTAGTGAAATGTTCTCTAGCAATATCCTGTCCAAATGCATCCGCAAGCTGGAAAAAGACAATGTCATATATTTAAGCATGCACCAGAAAAGAAACCTTAACCTTAAACTTACTTCAACGTATTTAAATGCAACCATATATCTTACTCTCCATGCCTTGTCTTCAGACAACGCTTTGAACGATGGCAAGAGTTGCGTTTTTCTTTGTTCTTCCGATAAACAGTCTGCCAAGGCAACCAATACCTCGGCAGTTAAAAGACGAACGGAATCCTGATCGTCATCTGACAATTTTTTGAACAGTGTAATAATTGTTGTAAGTATCTCTTCCTGTGAAACTTCCGGAACAAGGTTCTTTTTAGATATTATCGTTTAGTACACTTGAATGCCATTTTATACTATCTTTCTCTGTATGTATGTATGTATATCTTACAACTAAAGCCTTCACTGCTGCTCTCTTCACCATGGGACTGTTGTCTTCGACCAATTGAGTGAATAGGCTATAATAATGACACATAAATACAATATTAAAAGCAAATA
This sequence comes from Backusella liffmaniae, assembly GCA_024140265.1. Classification (NCBI taxonomy): domain Eukaryota; kingdom Fungi; phylum Mucoromycota; class Mucoromycetes; order Mucorales; family Backusellaceae; genus Backusella; species Backusella liffmaniae. Next base: position 26,846 of record VCJE01001308.1, on the reverse strand, counting down.
AAAACAAGAGACATACGTTCTAAATTCAATTTGGAGACCGGGTATCCTTTTATAAATGGCGGGATACAACCCAGTGGCAGAGGTTCGACTGGTAAACCAATCTCCTGTAGTTAATCTCTTAACCATGGGAACAAAATATTTTTCAAGATCTTGTTGAGTTAAAACCTTTGCAATGTTACAAAGTGAAGCAACAGCCTGAATACCGAGAATATAACAGGTTAGACGGGTTTTTATACGTAAAGTCACGCTTACCTTATCTCTCACTGCAGCATCCTCGACTGCAGCAATATTTTCAAGTGGTGTTAAAAGATAGTGTGCCTGTTCTGCTCCACCCACAACTTCAACGAGCTGACCAAGCTCTTCTGCCAATACCAACAATATCTCATCTTCGTCATCAATAGATTCTAAAATAAGAAAAGCCAATGAGTAAAGATACAAAGGCTATATCTATTTAAAACCTACCTTGAAGAAAAGGAATGAGCTCATTTATTGTTCTCTCTGGGCCAAGAGCCTCAGCAATAACAGGCAGTTTCTCCATGGCAACAAGTCGGTATTGGATATCTTCATGTTTCAAGTCGTCAATAAGGGCTGCAATGTTGGAAATGTCGTCTGCTTGTGGAGGATCTTCATCCATAAATTCTACAGGAGGTGTTGATGTTGCAGCAGCATCAATCTCCATATCAGAAGTATTCACAGACATTTATATATTATATATGTATATATATTTAAAAAAAGACGAAAAAAGTATAAAAGAAAAGAAAAATAAATAACAACAACAATGTACTTTTGGAGAACATACACATCTCCCCAATAATTCAGTCACATCGATTCAAACTCAATACGCGTGTCTGTTTGTTAAAACTTTTTTATATTTTTGAATTCATGCATAATTCAACACACCTTCTTACTTTACTTGACTTCTATGTTCTCCTCAGCTCTCTTACAGTCTTGTTACCATGACCAAGTATTGTAGCTACACTATTTATGATATAAAAATATAGATTACGGGTGTCTCTAATTCGACAGTGAGAGAATAGACCGAGAATGAGTATCAATGCTCGCTATCTACAAATTAATGGGAGTGGAACAAAAGTAGTACTTGAAAGAATGCTGTCATATTTTTGAACCGTATATATATATATTCATTATATTGAAAAATAGACATTTGTAAAATTAAATATTGAATGAAATAAATAAGCGGTTTATTGTTAAGATAGTAGTAAAATAAATAATTTAAGGTTCCAATAATTAGATGAAGTTGGGGTTTGAAGCGATTTTAGATTTCATCTTTAGAGAATTTGAACCAAAAAAATTTTCAAAGTCCTTGAAGTCATCTTCTTCACTCTCAGCAGAATCATTGCTATCATCATCAGCCTCTTCGTTGCCGGCGTTGCCGGCAGATGCAGGACTGTTGTCTTCTTCGTCGTTTCCAGATGAAGGACTATCGGATGGCTTGGCACTAGCAGCTGAGTTGTCCTTCCCTTTAATAGCGCCATTGATAAATCCATCTACTTGCCGTTCTTTAGGACTATTGGCACTATCGGCGTCATCTCCAGAAGAGGGTAATTCTGCTTCTCCTGAAGGAGTTTCATCAGCACCAGTAGCAGCACTAGCACTAGCACTAGTAGAAGATGGCTCTTGACCTGGCTGAGCTGGATCTGCTGGTGGTGGCTCAACAATAATGACAAGTGGTCTATCATTGTCGTCGAAAATATCATCATAATCATCATCATCATCATCATCGTCATCGTCGTCGTCGTCATCGTCGTCGTCATCATCGTCGTCGTCATCATCATCATCATCATCGTCATGATGGTGGTGTGGAGTGGGTTTATGAGCATCTTTTGTTCTGGAGTACTGAACAGCTGCCAATGATCTAATATTTTTATAAATGCTGGCCAACTTTTTATCAGTGTCAATGGCGATAGCACGATCCTTTTCGCGATCAGATTTGTGTTTTTTAGCATCTTCAGCTATTGGACTATCTTCACTTTCTATGTATGGTATTGCTTGATCATCTTGGTAAACGAAAAGGTCATCAGCATCCTCAGATATATTAGACTCCATCTCTTGTGCTCTCATAGGAAAGCTAGGTTCCTCTGTATATTCATTAGTGAATCATTATGCAACTTTTTGTAATTTGTATTCAGCTAAATTACCTTCGGGTAAAACACTTGCACTCTTTAGGGTTTCTTCGATTTGGCTAGCAGATTGAGCATCTAATGCAGAGATGCCCATAACCATAGCTGCTGTAGCTACCATGTATGCGCTAAGCTTAACCATTTTGTTGTACTAACTTTTCCTTTGCTAAAAAAGAGCGTGAAAACAGTAAATACTTTAAATTCTAGTGTATGATAACGGGATACCATTTATTTATATGAATTATGCGACATTCCTTTTAAAATAAAACTCTCTATTATATTTTGATTAAGATCAAAATAAAATTGCTATTTGAACTCATTTTTTTGAAGATAAAAAAAAGCCAGACTTTCACGTCTTCAAGTATATATCTATTACTTGTCTATATTGCATTGTATCATATTCATATAATTATTTTAAAGATACTCCGTGCATCTTTTTTTATAATAGATACATTCTCCAATGATAATAAAGTTATCATGTAATTTTAAAATGATTTTCTAGTAGAGACATCTCTCTCATCAAAAGAAAATTATAATTTTTAGAAATTGCGAGTGTTTGCACCAGTTTAGTTAGTTGACAACAAACAAAAATATTCTTACAAAATTTCTTGGATTTTTTTAAATAGAACATTCCGTTTAATAACTATATCTTAGATATGATTTTCTTACCTATAATTAATAACTAAAGTCTTGTCACTGAATTATAAAACTATCATAGTCTACTATTTTGGGTAGCAATCTTCTCGAGAAGAAGAAAAAAAAAAACTAGAAAGGCTAGTAAATATTAATATTCTGACCACTAGTTGTTTTTAGAAAGAATAACAAATGAAGATATGGTTGTATATGCACGGTGGGTAAATGTATTGAATTTGGAAATTGTTTCAAGTAAAAATATGTAGCTGATGACTATTTGAAATAGAACATTCTCTAGATTTATTTATCATATTGAACTTTTGTCGTACCGTTTAGTTTTGTTTTACAGGTTGCGTAAGAAGATTTTAAATTAAGAAACTATGTTTGTAATCACAAAGTATGAACTTGAGGATGATAAATTATAATTTATTTTAAAAGGATTATTTATTGTATATATTTAAAACATTGTATTATATAGAACTACTAACTATTTAAGTTTACATGATCTAGTTCTTTCTCGATATTTAGGAACCAGGTTCCAAAAGGATGTCTCATTTTTTACCTATAGAGCAATGTTGGACAAGTCGGCTTTACCTGCTCTAAGATCATTCAAAAGTTTAAATGCGTTTTCTTCATCGCTTTTAACAAAATCGAGCATCTTGTCGCGCAATTCTCTTTCATCCTTGTTTCCCTTGAAAATTTTGTGACCAGGTTCCATAGGGGTGTCTCGTTTTTTAATTACCACACTGTGCTCGGACAAGTTGGCTTTACCTTCTCTAATATCAGTCAAGAGTTCAAAGGCTTTTGCTTCATCTCTCTTTACAAATGCTAGTAACTTGGCGCGCAATTCTCTTTCATCCTTGTCTCCCTTGAAGATTTTGTAACCAGAATCCGTAAGAGTGTCTCGTTTTTTAAGTACTACATTGTGCTTGGACAAGTCGGCTTTACCTTCTCTAATATCAGTCAAAAGTTCAAAGGCTCCTGCTTCATCTTTCTTTACATATTCTAGCATCTTTTCGCGCAATTCTCTTTCGTCCTTGGTTCCCTTGGAGATTTTAATACCAGGTTTCAGAAGGTTGTCACGTTTTTGGATTCTTGAATGACCTATATCTTCTCGCACATCGTTGAGGATGTCAAATCCTGCCTCTGGGTCTTTACGGACTATATCCAGTAACTTGTCACGCAGTTCTCTCTCTTGTGGATCGCCCTTGTAAAACTTACGGCCAGGCTTGAGGTTCTTTATGTCGAAAGCATTATGTTGTTCAAGACCTGATACAGCCAATAACAATGTTGCAACAGTTGTGATAAGTAATACGGCTTTAACCATGGTAATGGTAAAAAAAAAAATAAAGATACGATTACTTTGTATATTAAACTGCAAGTATATCATATTTATATGACCATTATCATTCTCAAGTAGCATCAAAAAGGAATTTGTTGTTTATGTTTATGTTTTTATTACATATTAGACTGAAATATTGATAAAGCTACAGAAGCAGTTTAGATGCAATTGAAATAGTTTAAAGTAAACAAAATTACAACAATGAACTTTGAGGCAACCTTGGAAAACCTTGCATTTGAGTTTATACCCTTCACCTGAGCATCAAAAATGAGGCTTACTTATTTATTATTGGTAAGATATATTCTGTATTTTGATTTATGTATTTAACGAAATAAAATTTGAGAAATAAATTCATTCCCAATCAATATATTAAAACTCAAATTTGGCGCTAACAAACTCCTAAAAGTTAAGATGAAGGCTTTTAAGTAGCAGATATCAGAACTTTCAGAGTTGTTGCACGATATTATGCTGCTTGTTACAGAATTCACCAGAGAGGAAAATACTTCTTTTCTTGTACTCAATACCCATTCAAGTATAGTGTATTTAACTATTGAGAGTAATTTAACCAGGGATTGTTATCGCAAGTCTTTGGGCAACTTTTCTAATCAATATAATAAAATCCTGTAAATTTTCTTGAGATTATAAAGCTATCTCCAGTTATAGGATCAGGTTGCACTATGGTTTAGAAGAATTTTTTGGTAAAGAAATATTAATTTGGATGTGTGGCATAAAAAAATATGTATGCAAGATAGCACTATCCTTTTATGTCTAAAAAAGAAAAATGGAAAAAAAAACAATGATATCAAAGCTATAGAGGAAACTGGTTTAATATGCTTTTATTTTCTTAGCACGTGTGACTCCTGTTGATGTTCTCTTAATTACATAAATCCGAAATAAGAGGTATCCTCAGCCCCATTAGTTGTTTCTTTGAACATGTTTAGTAAGCAAAACCAAAGATAAACACCAACATGTTTATCAAAAATGATGAAATCACCCCGCATGAAAAAAAGTTTTTAATTTGACGTATTTTTTTATTGTTTTAACATTGGATATACCACACTGATATCAGATTCGCATCATGAATGAGATAAGGCCATTTTTTTTTTCATGAGTCAAACTAACATCATTATGATGGTCGACACAGATTTTGCCCAATGGGAAAAAGAAAAAGAGGCGCATACTAAGTTTGAACTTTTGTGACTATCGGTTGCACTTTTGGTCACTACTCCGAATGTTCCAAAACAAATAGATTTATAAAGACTACATGACTTTTAGTAACAAATGTTTCGCTCTCTTTTTCATATTTACAAGCTGTATCGAAGAAAGAAAAATGTTTAAAGAAATTGATCAAAAGGCTATCAAAACCATCCGTGCTCTTGCTGCAGATGTTGTCGCTGGTGCAAATGCTGGACACCCAGGCGCACCAATGGGTTGTGCTCCCATCGCTCATATTTTATTTTCAAAGTTTATCAATGCTAACCCAAAGCATTCTTACTTTATTAACCGTGATCGTTTCCTCTTATCTAATGGCCATGCCTGTGCCCTCCAATACATCATGCTTCATTTGCTTGGCTATGAACTTACAATGGATGATCTGAAACAATTCCGTCAAGTTGGTTCAAAGTAAGTTGCATTAGATTATGACGCGCTTTTTTAAAACATAGATGGTTGACTAATAAAATAAATAGAACTCCAGGCCATCCTGAACGTATTGACACAGATGGTGTAGAGGTAACCACCGGCCCTCTTGGTCAAGGTATCAGCAATGCCGTTGGAATGGCTCTTGCTGAAGCTCAACTTGCTGCTACTTATAACCGCCCTGATTTTGACATCTTCAATAACTACACTTATGTACTGCTCGGTGATGGCTGTCTCCAAGAAGGTGTTGCCTCTGAAGCTGCTTCATTAGCTGGTCATTTGCAGCTTGGTAAACTTATCGCTATTTATGATGATAACCAGATCACTATCGATGGTGATACTGCAGTATCATTTACAGAAGATGTACCAAAGCGCTTTGAAGCCTATGGATGGGACGTTACTACTGTAGGTGATGGTGATAATGATTTGGACAGTATCGAGAAGGCCATTACTGCAGCTCGAAAGGTCACCGATAAGCCCTCTCTTATTAAAGTTAAGACAACTATCGGTAAGCGTCACAAGTATGGTGTATAAAGGCTAAGGATAAACTAATTTTTTTTCTTTTAAAAAAAAATATAGGTTTCGGCTCATTAAACCAAGGTAAAGAAACGGTTCATGGCTCTCCACTTAAAGGTATGTACTCGGAATAAAAAAATAAAATAAAAAAGTGTTATGGTCCGATCATTGTGATGTTTAATATACGTAATCTCATAGCCGATGATATCAAACAACTCAAACAGAAATTTGGCTTCAACCCCGACGTGAACTATAATATTGATGATGATGTAAGTATAAGATAAAAAAAAAATCAATCAATTAGTGAAGGCTGTGTTAATAACATGGTTATTTCAAGGTATACGAGTTATATCATGCACGTGCTAAAGAGGGTGCTGAATACGAGGAAAAATGGAATAAGCTGTTTGAAAACTACAAGTCCAAATATCCTACAGAAGCAGCTGAGATTGAGCGACGTTTTGCAAATAAGCTCCCTGAGCGTTGGGAGAAGGTGCTTCCACGCTTCACTCCTTCAGATGATGCTGTTGCTACACGCAAGTTATCCGAGGTTGTATTAACTGCTATCGAACAAAGCCTTCCTGAATTGTTAGGTGGCTCAGCCGATTTAACCGGATCCAACTTGACACGCTGGAAGAATGCTGTGGATTTCCAACCTCCAAGCACCAATCTTGGTGATTATTCCGGCCGTTACATCCGTTTTGGTGTTCGTGAGCATGGTATGTTTGCTGTGATGAATGGTATGTCTGCTTATGGTGGTATCATTCCCTATGGTGGCACTTTTTTGAACTTCCTTACTTATGGCTGGGGTGCTGCTCGTCTATCTGCTTTATCTCATCTTCGTGTTGTCTATGTCATGACACATGACTCTATTGGTCTTGGTGAGGATGGACCTACACATCAACCCATCGAAACATTGGCTTTAACCCGTGCCACTCCTAATATGCTTACTATCCGTCCTGCTGATGGTAATGAAGTATCCGCTGCCTACTTCATTGCTCTCACTCAATTAACACGTCCCTCTGTCATTGCTCTTTCTCGTCAAAACCTGCCACATCTTGAGGGCTCCTCTATCGAGGTTGCTTGTAAGGGAGGTTATACTCTTAGCACGGATAGTAAGCCTCAAGTTATTCTCATCTCCACTGGGTCTGAGGTGTCCATCACTGTAGATGCTGCCAAGAAGTTACGCGAGAAAAAAATTGGTGTCCGTGTTGTTTCTATGCCTTGTACAGAAATATTCGATAGTCAGCCAGATACATACAAGAGAGAGGTTCTTATTCCAGGCATCCCAGTCATTGCTATTGAAGCACTTGGTACATTTGGTTGGGATCGTTACTCTCATACTCAAATCGGTATGACGACGTTTGGTGCCTCTGGAAAGATTGGAGATTTGTATAAACACTTCGGTATTACTTGGGAGAAGATTGTTGAAAAGGCCGAAAAGGTGATTAGTCA
>VCJE01001301.1:0-12164 GCA_024140265.1 Backusella liffmaniae | reverse complement strand
TTTTAATAAAAAAAAAAAAAAAAAGGCATTTGATAAGATGCTATTTTACAATAAGAAAAGTCGCACGCCCACTTTACTGAGTGTTTGCACGGTGTTACTATTCTCTTTTTTGGCAAAGGATGTCAACGGCCATGTTCAACCAGATGAAAATGGATATATCATTGAATTTTCAACAGAAAACGAACGTACACTATTTTTAAATGAAAATCAAGATGATATTATGCGATTACGTTACCATTTCGATTCGGATATCCTTACAGGCCTTGCTGTTGAGTTCAAATCTGACAAAGTTGCCAAACAGCTATTGAGAAATCCAGAAATCATAAACTCTTGGCCAATTCACCACCATGTTCGTCAGCATGCTCCAATTAATTTCGATAATATTCTCGATCAAGTGACAAACGTTACGGAAAATACGGATGATGTAAAAACAACTCGATTTAATCCTCAAAATAAGGTTTGCGCTTTCTCTTTTCTTTATTCTATTCTTTCCAATTTAAATTTAAATGAACACCGAATATTATGATTTTAGGACACGATTCCTTTATTGACAAGTGTCTATAACATCTCACAAAGTTTGAAAACAAAAGGAGATGGTATTAAGATCGGTATCATTGATACAGGTAATACGAATAAATCAATGATACATTTACCTGTCGTTATATTTACAGTTTTACATTTATTTTATCCTGGAATTATAAAATCTAAAAGGCGTTGACTATACTCACCCTGCTTTAGGAGGTTGTTTTGGCCAAGGCTGTAAAGTCACATATGGTTACGATCTTGTTGGAAATGACTATAACGGCTCGCCTAATTCTATAAAAGAAAGTAATGACCCTATTGATAACTGTCCCGCTAATTCAAGTAAACTCGAGTTTTCATTGTATGAATTGCATATTTATATAACAAAAAATTATTTTTGATATTATTTAGCCTCAGCCACAGGTCATGGTACCTTTGTATCAGGTATTATCGGTGCTGAAGACAAAACTTATGTATGAAAATATATTTATTTTCTGCCAAATGACGTGTTATTCATACTTCTCTTATCTTAGGATTGGACAGGCGTGGCTCCAGGTGCGACATTGGGCATGTGGAAGTAAGATTAAATATTATCTCAACTTTTTGCTAAAAAATATTAACTTTCTGAAAATTAAAGAGTGTATGGCTGTAATTATTCAGGTGCATCAAATGATGTTCTATTAAAGGCAATGGAGATGGCCTATAAGGTAAACTTGTTGTCAATCACTTCATACACGTTTGTTCTAAAAATAGATTGTACTATTTATTCATTTTTTAGGCCGACATGGACGTGATTAATATATCACTTGGTGTAAGCGGAGGCTGGGAGGAAGAAATCTTAGCAGTCATGGCTGATCGTTTGGTCTCCCAAGGTGTCAATGGTAACGTCATGGTTTCAGAAGTTGAAGTTTTCATGTATATTAAACTATGCTCTATTTTATGTGCCAATAGTTGTTGTCGCCAGTGGAAATATTGGATCAAGCGGCATGTTTTTAACAGCTGCACCCGCTTCTGGTAGTAATGTCATTGCTGTAGGTTCTACTATGAATTCTCACATTCCAGGCTATGTAATTAAAATAAGCTCGCAGAACGACGATCTCGATATTGGTGAGCAACATATATTGTTAATATTAATTAATATCTAATTCATTATTGCTTATTTATTTATTAAGTTTACCGCACTGACGTCAATTTGGCACTTTCATTGGACGAGGAATTGCCTGTTGTTAATGTCGGAAAAGAATTCAATAGCGAATCTGATGCCTGCAGCACTTTATCTAAAAACAAGTTAGATGATACCATTGCGCTCATGTATCAGGGAGGTTGTAATTTAGTAGAAAAGCTTAAAAATGCCAAAGAGGCTGGTGCAAAGGCAGCCCTTGTTTATACCAACACAGTTAACGCAACCACTAGCTTTGTATCTATCACAAATAATGATATTCTTCCTGTTGCGTTTATTAATAACGACGATGGCAAGACTATTTTTGATCTCTCAAAGACCTCCAACATGGTTATGGGTCAATTTACTAATACATTAGTGGCTATGGATGCTCCTGCTTCTAATATTGATGCTATCGGTGATTTCTCTACCCTTGGTCCAACCAATGAACTTCAATTAAAACCAGAACTCGTGGCTGTAGGAGGAAATGTATTCTCTACCTTACCAACATATCTCAAATCCTATGGCTTTGAATCTGGCACATCATTTTCTACACCTGTCATTTCTGGCGCTGTTGCACTTTTGCTTAGTGAATTGGATGAAAAACCCAAACCAGAGCAAGTGAAGGAACTTTTAATGAATTTTGCAAAGCCAGGTAAGGCTTGATATATATCTTAAAAACCACGAGTAAATAGAATAGAAGTGGTTTAATCATTTATGTTATTTTGTAGTAAGACCACCCATCTCCGCTCTCCACTATGGAGATTCCCCTATTCGGCAAGGTGCTGGTGTAATTGATGTAGCACAATCTGTGCTAGGTTATGAGCAATTTGGCGTATCACCTGCTAAACTCAGCTTTAATGATACAGATAATTTCAATTCTGAAGGACAAACTATTACTATTGAGAATCGTGAGGGCAACGATTTGACAGTGCACGTGAGCCATGTTCCTTCTTTAACTGCTACAGGCTATAATTTACAGCTTACTTCAAACAAGACTGCATTGGAAGCAAATACTTACAAGGCATTCACTCCTGTGCAACCTATTGGTTTATACTCACAAAATAACTCTGTTGCAACATTGAACTTTTCAGAATCCACTATTGTGGTCCCTGCTGGTAAATCTGTTGAGGTCCGTGTCCAAGTACAACCACCTACCGATACATTCTCTGAAGATTCACATGCTCTTTATGGTGGCTTTATCTCTGTCAAATCGGAAAATACAGAAGCGTCAATCCCTTATATTGGAATGATTGGAAATATGAAAGATCTTCCCATATTAGATCGGTCAACAAAACCATGTCCAGCTGCACCTTATCCTTTCCCATCTATTGGATTTGAAACAGGTGCCATACTTGATGATGACAAGGAAGGAAACTTCAATCTCAAGTTCAACAATCAGACCAATACAACAACAGGAGGCGCTTACGTTTTAGCTCGTCTTTTGACAGGTACACCCATTCTTCAGATTCAAGTCATTGATGACAAGAGTGGCGAGGTTATTGGTGATGTTCCTATTGATGCCACTAGAACTTGGATGATTCGTAATACCCTCAGTGTCACTGAAAGCACAACTGCTTACAGCTCTTGGATGTGGCCAGGAAACTATATTTCTAAAGATATAACATTGACAGGTTCAAATGGAAACGAATATCCCAAATATGTTGAGGATGGTACCTATAGATTAAAACTTAGAGCACTTCATGTATTTGGAGATCGAAGCAATAACGATGACTGGGACGAATGGACCTCGCCCAAATTAATAATGAAAACTGATGTAATTTCTTAATAAATAAAAAATATTTTTAAATTGTTATATTTAAATCAGCATTTTGTAATACATGATATTCCTTATTTATTTGAACAACGAGGAAATCGTTAAAATTAGACTCCACAATTCAAAAATAGATTTTGTACGACTTTTAACTTCCGCGGAAAAAATAAGGAGGAAAAAGAAGCTTATGGTGTGTTACATCTTTAACTTCCGCTTAATTCTGCCTATATAAAAAGGAAATTGGTAATTTAACTGTTGCTTTTTCTTTATTATTACTCTTCATCATGACCATTTCCTCATCACTCCCCATTAGCGAATCTGAATTCTACGCCTTGAAAGAACGTTTCGAAAGCAACGACCAAGGTCACGTTTTCCAGTTCTTTGAAGGTCTTGAACCTGAACAACAAGCCAAATTGGTCTCTCAGCTTCTTGAACTCGATGTCAAGCGTTTAAATCAAATCTATCGTAAGGCCGTCGAAGGTGCTGAGGCTGCAGTTTTGAATACCAACTCCACTTTTGAACCATTACCTGATAACGTCTTTGAATCTGTCGGCAAGTCTAGCCCTCAACAGCTTCGTGAATGGGAAACTCTTGGTCTTACCAATATTGCTGAAGGCAAAGTGGCTGTTATCCTTATGGCTGGTGGTCAAGGCACCCGCCTTGGCTCTTCCGATCCCAAGGGTTGTTATAACATTAATCTCCCTACTGAAAAATCTTTGTTCCAGCTCCAAGCTGAGCGCATCTTGCGTCTTCAAGAAGTTGCTCGTCAATACCGCAAGCCTAATCAGGTTGATGAATGCGTTATTCCTTGGTACATCATGACTTCTGGTCCTACTCATGAACCTACATATAATTTCTTTGAAAAGAACAACTTCTTTGGTCTTAAGAAGGAGAACGTTATCTTCTTCCAACAAGGTAAGAGAGTGCAACCTGATTTGGATCGGGGTTTTATGGGGTTCAGGGGCAAGACGCCGACCCACATAATTCTACGATAACATACTTAATTGTTTGTTTATGTGTGTACTCATTATTGTCGTTACGAATTATAGGTACTTTGCCTTGTTTGACCCTCGATGGTAAGATCATTTTGGAAGCAAAGGATAAGGTAGGTTTGCTGTGTATATATTTGAGAAGAAGTGATGCTTACGCGTAATCGTATTTTAGGTTGCTGTCGCTCCTGATGGTAATGGCGGTATTTATGCTGCAGTTCAAAACAGGGGTGTTATTCAATCGTTAAAGGAACGTGGTATTCTTTACTCTCACTGCTACTGTGTTGATAACTGCCTTGCTCGTGTTGCCGATCCCATCTTCCTTGGTTACAACATTTCTAAAGGTGCTGACTGTGGCGCTAAGGTAGTAAGCAAACTCGCACCCAATGAGCCCGTCGGCGTTGTTTGTTTACGTGATGGAAAGTATGGTGTAAACGAATACTCCGAAATCTCTCAAGAGCTCTCTGAAAAGAGAAACGCAGACGGTACTCTTCAATTCTCTGCAGCCAACATTGTCAACCACTTTTTCTCCACTGAGTTTTTGGAGCGCGTTCCTACTTTTGCTGCTCAGCTTGAATATCACATTGCTAAGAAGAAGATCAAGTATGTCGATGTTGAAACCGGTGAGACCATCACACCCAAGTCTAACAGCGGAATGAAACTTGAATGCTTCGTCTTTGATGTCTTCCCATTTGCTCAGAACTTCTCTGTCCTCCAGGTTGACCGTAAGGATGAGTTCTCCCCTCTTAAGAATGCTCCCGGTTCCGGTGTCGATTGTCCTGAAACATCAAGACGAGATATTGTTGCTCAACACGTGCGCTTTATTGAAGCTGCTGGTGGTAAAGTAGTTGGTGAACACGAGGGTGATTACGAAAAGCTCGAATTTGAGCTATCCCCTTGGGTATCTTATGCTGGTGAAGGCCTATCAGAAATTGTCAAGGGCAAGACTATCACTACACCCGCCATCATCAAAACTAGAGAAGATTTGATTCGTTTTGCACTTTAATTGTTTTTGTTTAATTCCTCTTTCTTTTTTTAAAAATTCCTTTCCCTCTACTTCATAGACAACCATCAGGTTATGAATTAATTCCCGAGCAAATTTTATCCTTTGTCATGAAAAAAAATCGAAATCCTCCCACCACTTTTTACATTTAACTCTTTGTTTATACCTTAAAAAAAAAGAAAAGATCTTAACAATAAAATATATATATATATATACACCACAAACAAAGCCTCTGTCAGCTTCCTATTTAAGGAAATAAAGACATCAGGCTATAAATATCTAACCTTATTTTAGATATAAATAGCCTCACTGTATTTTTCAAGAAATTGAGAAGTAAATTCCAGAAAGAGAACACATAGTGCGATAGTCAATAACGTAACATAAATGTATGTATGAAGTAACATTCAAGTACAAGAGAACAAATCAAGTTTTACAAAGATGGATTCAGCAGGAGATATATACATACAAATTGTAGTGTTATCCCAAAAATAAAAGTAAATTAGTAAAATATCTCTCATTTTACCCTTTTCTTTATGAAGCGAATATCTATACAACACCTGATGCAATTGCTTGATCTTGTGTATATTGGTTATTGCTTTATAAGTGCAAATGACAGTATTCCATTAATACAATAGACGATGCCATTTTATAACCATTCATTGGCTTATATGACATGGATGCAAGGATTTTCCCCCATCCCTCGACCCTTTTTTTCTCATCAGTCTTTTCTCATTAATTCTTCTTATTTTTCTTATTAATTTGAAAACTTTTCTCAATAGTTTGAAAAACTTTTCTCATTTTCTTGAAAAAGACAGTACACCATTTCTTAAAAAAATTATGTCGCAATTTAAAGAAAAAATATGTCTCAACTTTGAGAAACATTATGTCGCTCTTTTAGAGAAAATAATATCGTAGTGAGGTATATAAAGTTACTTTTAACCCCATTCCTCAATAAGTTTTATTATTGCTTCATTTTTATGAATACTAGCATTATCTATAATTAAATAATGCCCCTTCATCTCAGTAAATTTGTCCATTTGATTAAGGACTTGAACATGAAATTCATGAAACGATTGCTGGTGGTTCCCTTTGTAGGCTATTACCACGGATCTTTCTCTTTTTAGCTGGCGGTATGGGTTTTCTTAAGTATACCTTGATAACACCCTTTGCCGATACAGCACCCAATATAGAAATCGTATTAGCTATGACTGTCAAGGCTTTTACATTGGCTCTATTTCCTTTTGATGACCATCACTGTATTCGATTTAGATTGGCATGGGACCCAGATTCATCAATAAATATGCAGTTATTCATGTTTGAATGTCCTCGACCCATGCCTTTCTTGATTCTATACTTTTTGGAGTGTCTCTTTCCACTGGTTCCAGATAACTTGCTTTAGCGTCAAAATCCAAAGGTCCGTCATGTATTGATAAACGATTGCCTTATATATGGACAAATCTTCGAAACTATTAGTGAGATGGCCCATTAGCTGATCAATAGTGGCAGTTGGATGCTGGTAAAAAAAATCTTGAACAGCACCAACACTCTAATAGTGAAATAGTCAAGTTAGGTAAAAATATAGAAAATATAAAAGAGTGTAATCAACTATTATAATATCTAAATAAACGATTGGTTTTTCAACGACTTCAAGACTTATATGGGGTAAAGTAGCACATATGAAATGAAAAAGAAAAGAAGTGGTCTTATGAACAGGCGAAATTGTAAAAACCTAAATCTTAACTAGCCGATATCATGAAAAAAGGAAATGTTAAATGAATGAAATAATTAAAAAATCAAAGCATCACCGGAAAAATAAACTGAGAGTAAAGAGGCCCCATAAGGGCATGATAACGGCCTTCTTTGAACGCTTTCGACATGTGGCGCCTTTAAGGTAGACTCACTGACCTCTTATGAGCCTCAGTCATGTTTATTGGAGCTCATATCTGCCTTTGAGGCTTAATGAAGACTATTAAGGCGATTTTCGGATGATTTAACACAAGAGATATCTTACTACTTTATTTTGTTGTATAAAAATGACAAACTATGAATAGGGTATCTACTGATTATATCTCTGTCGTATTAGTGCGTTGTTCTATCATACTATTCCTGGTTGGGATGTAACATAACTTTATGGAACTTACTACATGGCTACCCATTTCTGTATTTGCTCACCTTCTGATTGAAATATACTCTTCACACAAGATATATTTCTCTTTTCTCAATTATTCCCTGATTTTTCTCATTTATTTGAAATATTTTCTCGCTTATAAACTATATAAAAACGAAAGTGGCGGTAAAAAGATAAATAAATGAGAATGACCCAAATTTTTCTGTAAAAAATATAAAGAGGTAACCCTGGGAAAGGAAGGCCAAAGTTTTCATTATTTTTAAATCAGATCAAAGTGAAACATACATCGGGGTTCTTCCTTCTTCTCTTATTGCAGTTATTTTTATTTGTTTTATTAAGCTTAACGCTCTAATAAGAGGAGGAGCAGGATATTCTTCGATGAGGCAAGTATAAAAATAGTTTAGTTATAGCAACTTAGGAGTTCTGAACTAATGATTATCATTACTAGATTGGTGATTGTCAGTTGCTGCACGACAATATCTAAACACATTTTGTGGGTATTTTATATAAAGAATTACATAAGTCATATATCAATCAGTGTTGAAATCAAATTGAAAAAAAGATATAGGTTAGTTTTTTCTTTTCTTTTATTTTTAACTTGGGAAATAGATAGGGAGCGATCGATATTTCAAATCCGTTTCTATCTATTCTATTTATTTACTTGTAGTAGAAGGAAAGTATACTCCATTGCTAAGTGAAGTCATACAACACATTATTCTATATTTAAATAATCATGAACACAAGAAAGATGCAACAGCAAAAAAGGTTCACAAGGGCGTTTTATAAGTTTCTCTTAATGTATGAAAAAAAGAAACGTTTTCTCACTTTTTGCCTTTCACTTTTTTTATTCTATATTAACAATAATCATTGATATCATTTAAAATCGTGTCACTATAGCAATTGGGCTTTATGAGATGATGCGTCCTAAATTAGTCAAGTACCATGTGATTTTTTTAAGATAAAAGCTAAGAGTTTTCCGTTAATACCTAACAAAAAAAAATAGATAAAGCCATTGTTATTAATAATAAAGAAAGACATAATTCTTATACATATACCATCGTTTTATACATAGATGGGAAGGAGATGCGCCAAAAAAAAATGATGAAACATTTCTGATAAAAATCCTTAACAAAAGAATTCAAAGAACGCGAGAGTACTTAGTGCGTCAAGGATAAAGATAGCTGTTATTATATGAATCTACAAGACAGGAATAATAGTAGAGAAAATGCACTTATAGTCTTCGCTTGAGAAGTAGATAACAAATGAGAAGATGAAGATGTATAAACATATGTATAGCAGTGCTGTTACCCTGATAAGTGTGCCGACCATTGGTTCTTTTTCAATTAGACCTATTTGAAATATTCTTGTTTTTTAAAAAGAAAGATAAAATCAACTTTATTAATAAACGATAGCATAGCGATGTATAGTATTAGTTAGAGCTGTCTTCCTACAGTAATCTAAACTAGTACTTCGACCCGATTTAACTTTTTGTTATTGTTATTGTTTTTTTTTATCGCTCTACTTATTTTATATTTATATTCGTAATTTAATTAAACAACACAGGTTTAAATGAAGGGGCAGTCTCTAATTACGATAAGTAGATACGTTTCTTACAAATATCTATCTTTGACCGTTTTTATTATTATTAGTATTACTAATGTTACATAAATGGGTCATTAGTTGGAAAATTCATTTATGAGCTCATAGTATCTTCTAAGTTTTTATTCAATCAGTTGTAAACAACCTATGATATATTGCAAGGTGAATGTTTATATGATAGACCCTTAAAATTAGAAAAAGTGCACTAAAGTGTAGTAGTCTCTGATTGTGAGATGACTACATTGACAAAAAATAGCTGTAATTTATCCCAGACGTCAGCAAAGAGAGATAGTTATTTGTGACTTGCGTGCATGTTGATAATAATATTAAATTTTTAGTGAAAAAACAAATAAAACCTCTCTCGCTCTCTTTCTTTCTTTTCCTTTTCCTTTTTAATTTTTTAATTTTTATTCATTGGTACATATCTTTTACGCTAAATAATGGCTAAGCCAAGAGCACCGATATCAACAAGACTCCGTAAAAGAGATAAGAGTGAGAATAAGGCAGTAGTTGAATCAGGTAATGATAATACTTAGAAAACTATATTTATTTTTAATTATCTTCATAATAATTAATAATATTTGATAACATATGATCGTCCTCGCCCATAAAAATAATAGAAGACATAGTGAATGGTAATTGTATCTTTCTACGTATATTTTATTATTGTTATTGTTGATATTAAAAATATTCGTACTTTTTCTCTGCAATAATATATAAAGATGATAAAGATGTACGATTTTCACCTCGAACAGATCCAGATATTTACTTAGACGAACTTCAATCACCCATTTCTTTTGTAAGAGGATCACCCGCCGGAAGGGAACAATTTATGAAGGAAGAGAATGATCTGGGCGGTATATCTTTTCAGAAGAATCATCTAAAAAGAAGATTGTTAGTTTCCACCTTTTACAACTCAAATGTCGGAGCGCCAGTACCATCTAAAAGAACAAAACATCTTTATCTGCAGCAGTCGCAAAAAAAGAATGATGCAACATCATTAACTGTGGAAGGAAAAAATAATAGCAGCAGAAGCAATACTCAAAGCAGCCAAAACCATAAATACAAAGCCAAACCAGCTCAAACCCCTCACCTTCAACCTAATCCTCATGCCCATGTATCAAAATCAAAACCATCGCCATCATCCTCAAAACCACCTGCAACTACAGGAGTCACAAAATCAAAATCAAAATCAAAGTCGGCAATAAACATAGACGCACTAGATACCAATCCTGTTCCTATTCCACTTAGCGGTACAATACCAGCTCATGTTGAATTATCAGCAAAGGATAAAGAGAAGGAATACTGGAGACGCCAGCGCCGTGTATTTGTACAGACGAGATTTATTACAAATGATGAAGGTGTTCTCATCGCAAATTCAGTTTATAGCAACATGAACATTAGCCCAATGAATAGAATGGTAACTTCATTTCAGGGTAATATTGCGAATTTTCGTACAAAGCTTCGAAGAATATTTGTTATTATTGGCAAAGATTTAGAGTTGACGGAGGAATTTGTAAAGGCTAGGAGTACGGAAACATTGTATGAGTATATTAAAAACAAGGTAATGATGATGCAAATAATATAATGCTATATTGTAGATATATTAACAGTGTTTATATACACTGCTAGACAAATATCGACACTGTAAAATATGTATGGGGACATTGGATAGCAGATCCATTTGTAGATACCAAAGCATTTTATGCCAACACCAAATCTGTAGAAACACTACAAGATATAACCATACAACTACTCATTCTTCATTTCCAAGAATACTACAGCGTCCTATCTCCAAAGCAATCACGCGTAAAGACAAGGGCATTGGATCAAATAACAAGAAAACTCAAACTACCAGATAATACAGAATTCCCATAAATTTCCTTTTTTTAATAACCATAAGCTCGTATATGAACATTCACTTTTTACCCCCACTACTTTCTTCTCTATTTCCCTTTTTCACTGATGGCTGGATGAGCAGGCGGCTTAACATTCATCATCTTTAACAATTTAATTAATTGGTACTCCATTCTTCGCAACTATGTGTATACAAGACATAAAAAAAATTCAATAAATAGCGATATGGAAAAAGTCATGATCATAGCACACTCACCATTAATGCAGCCTTATTGTCCCCTTTCTCCGTAATAACCTTGCTTGTCCAAATAGTCAAATTACCATTTCGATTGCCATAAACAACATCTGTCAATATACGATCACCAACAAATGCAATCTGTGTTGGGTGAATGGTTGGTTTAAAATGATTGGCTAAATGCATTCCACCTGCTGGTTTTTTCTCAGCATGTCGAAGTACCGTCACACCTAATGACTTTTCTAATTTTTGGGCAAGTAAAGTGGAAGTCAGTTAACTTTGTCAAGCATTTCTAATGTGAAAAAGTAAGTGCTTATCTTTATAATCAGTGTCATCATTGGTTCCGGCTGAATTGGATACAATAACTACGTTCTCTTTACCAAATGTATCTTTACAATTAATCCAAGCAGACTATACAACAAAAACATTACGGTTACTATGACCTATCCAATTTATATTTTAAATATCCACTTCACCTCAAATGGTTTATAGATAGTAGATACATAAGGTTCAGTTAGACAGTTATCTTTATCGAACCCTATAGCTTTGATATTTGCTTGTTTTAAACTTGCATAGTTGATGGAGCGAATATCTTTTAATCGTTGGTATTTGGAATGAGCATAGTAAAACAAAACCTTTGTACGTATTATATATACCATTAACAATGATGTGAGGCATGGCTAAACTTGGATTCCATAATAACCGAAATGTATTTATGATGCCAGAAATATTGAGACTTTGAACCATTTTATTGCATCCAGCTCCAATACAATAAAAATGTAATAATAAAAACGTACCCACACAGTTGTATTTCGCCAGTTAAAAATTTTGCCATGACATACTGTCTTTTTCAAGAAAATGAGAATAAATTTCAAATTAATGAGAAAAGTTTTTCAAA
>VCJE01001297.1:0-18651 GCA_024140265.1 Backusella liffmaniae | reverse complement strand
TGGTGATATTTTTGGTAATAGATTCCCCGTTTTCTTCATTTAATCTCAATATATATATATATATTGTATATTAATATTATTGATAATGATAGGTCGTCGTAGGATTTATATACTATCCTTTTTAATTTCCATGGTTGGTAGTGTTGGCTGTGCGCTTTCCACTAATGTGGGTATGTTCATAGCATTTAGAGCTATTAGTTCAATGGGCGCATCATCAGTAAGTTTCATTGCTATCAGTTAAATACAATTATATGTAAGAATAACAAGTACCGATAGGTTATGTCAATGGGTGCTGGTACGCTCTCTGATATATACTACGCAAGTGAGAGAGGAAGAGCAATGTCGATTTATATGGCACCTCCTTTATTGGCACCTGCAGTCGGGTAAGTCAAATAACACGTATGTAAATTCAATAATTCTAAACTTTATAAATGTATGTATGAGCAGACCCATTATAGGTGGTTATATGAGCGCAAGTTTAGGCTGGCACAGCGTGTTCTGGTTTGTTGCTATTTATGGACTTGTTGTTTGGATATGTATTCTTTTTTTCCTACCAGAGACTTGGCGCCCTGAAAAAAATCAAGAGCTACCTGGAAATGAGAAGTCACCACTTACAAAATGGCAGACTTTAAAGCAAGTCAACCCAATTCACTCGCTGCGTTTCTTTCGATATGGAAATGTACGGCTGTGTGTTACTTTTACTGGCGTTTGCTTCATGATCTTTTATATTTTCAATACCTCATTTACTCGAACTTATACCACACAATACCACCTGGAAACTGGAACAGTTGGTCTATGCTATGTGCCGTACGCATTTGGTAGCTTTTTGGCTGCTACTGTTGGTGGTCGTGCCATCGATCGATTCTATAACAAAAGTGCTGAAAAGGCTGGAGGTAAAGGAACACCTGAAATGCGTCTTAATCTCTATTTTCTTGGTTTTGCTGTCTTTTCACAAGTTGCTGGCGAACTTACATATGGCTGGTGCACTGAAAAGAATTTGCATATGGCAATCGGCTTAGTTTGTATTTTCTTTAGTAAGCTACTGTTTATATACATATCCATGTTTCTGTATATTTATAAGTTATATTTTAGTTGGCTTCGGAATCATGGTACCAAATATAACC
Organism: Backusella liffmaniae; assembly: GCA_024140265.1. Lineage (NCBI taxonomy): Eukaryota > Fungi > Mucoromycota > Mucoromycetes > Mucorales > Backusellaceae > Backusella > Backusella liffmaniae. The sequence goes on along the minus strand of VCJE01001297.1, from coordinate 17,527 downwards.
ATGTCAACGTATTCTGTTGATTGCTTTAGATCCCGTAGTGCATCTATTACAGGTATTTTTTTAAATTTATTTCCCTTTTTACAAAGCTTTACTAAATGTTTAATTTGATTTACGTATATTCATAGCTTGCAACAATTTTGCTCGATTTATTATGGGCGGTATTGGTTCCTTAGTATCAGCAGATCTACAGGATGATCTAGGCAATGGGATACTATTTTCGATATGTGCAGGACTTGTTGTTATCATGTTTGGTTCTGTTATATATGTTAAAAAGAATCAAACTAAATGGCAAGAACAAAGACAAAATACTGTAATAGACTAACTAATATACACTTTAAATAAACCATATACGTAATTATATCCCCCCTTTTTTTTTATCGCCTATCTTTTTATTTTGAAAGGGAAAAGTGCATCTAAGGGGGTGGAAAGGCCTGTGCTCCAACCAAATTGAAGAGACGTACCATCACTTTGGATATATATACAGTAGTAGTAAATTGAATAGTTTTGCTTTATCCTATGATGAAACTTTTAACGATAGACAAAGGAAGATACATGGTAATTATTTATTATATCGCCTTAAGACTAAGTTGAGACAATTCATTTACTGAATCACTATCAGCAGGAGATCCACCTTCTTCTTCTATTTCAGTATCTTCTATTAAACCTGTATATTGATTGATATTAGCAATTTTTTATTCAATTATGCATAGATATAATTGCTGGTAACTTCTCTTGAGAACGAGCTCCCTTCTTCCCTTTATTTCTTCTCCATTAATATCGCGATGGGTGGTTATAGATTAGCACATCCAAAAAAATAAGTAATACTGACCATTTCTCGCACTGCCAACATTATATTTGAAGACAAAGATAACAGTCATTATTTACAACTACAACATTAGTGATCTTTGGTGGGGTGTGTAACCTGGGCCCCGAAATCGCCTTATATGGCTCTCTGATTGGCCGACCAAAATGAAATTACCAAAAAGTGGTGAGCTACAAGGATGCTTTAACTCTGAAACCCATAAATAAATGAGATATCAATTTTATTACTGAGAGTAGCAGCATTTTTAACGTTATGATAGGATGTGATATATTATCACCACAGGGAAACTTAGTTGCCTAAATAAACAAAATGCTGTAAAAATTAGGGTCACGTGGTGGTAAAATGCTGTGTAACAAAATATATTACAAACACTAAGCATATAACATCTTGATTGCTTCCATTGGGTTTAAATATTGTTATCTTAAACATTGTTATTAGGAAACAAGACCTCGTTTGAGTTGTATAATGCAGCTACAGCAATAAAGATAAGGAAAGTCTAGTCAAAAAAGGTTTTAATCCGAAAATAGACACTTTGCAAAACACTATTTATAGTAGTTCACCTCGATATTCACACATTTTAAAATTCACTCTCAGCTAAAAAGCAGAAAGAGATAAATTCATTTGCAATTTTTTTAATTGTATTGCTTCTACTTCTTTTTATTATTCCTTTACAATTACTTTTCTTATTTTTGTTTTATATTTATCCACCAACTCATACTCACAACAGAATTTATAAGTATGTATATTTAAATTATAATTATTAGTAATAGTGCTGGCTTGATTTTTTTTCTTTATCTCTCTTTCCTTTTCATTTCCTTTAACAAAAAAAAAAAAGAAGAGAGGGAAGTTATATTGTTTTAAATAATGGTTAATGATAATGACAATGATGGTAGTAATAACAATTAGTATAGCAATAATCCCTTCCCATCTTCATTATGACGTGTTATAACTTTATATCGAGTATAATCTTATGCATCGCTTTTTCAATGTGTTTTTTTACAAGATAAATTGTGAAAATGTTTATAATTTAAGTAATTTATAAGCGAAAAAAAAAAGATGTGTTAATAAAATAACACACGGAAAGGGAGAGAGAACTTTTGTTTATACGAAAAAAAAAAAAAATAAGTTTAAACTATTTCCATAAGATTTTTTTTTTCTTCAGACACTTACACGAAATGCAATAAGAAATTAACTATGATCTTTTTTCGATTTTTTTTCCACTTCCTTTTTAAAAAAAAATATAGATAAAGATAATGACAGATAACGTTGAAGCAGACGTCGACTCCATTATTTCACGCCTTTTGGAAGGTAAAAAGATAAAAGAATATAATATACTTAGGGATTTTAAATATTATTTATTTTAGTACGAGGAAGTCGACCTGGAAAACAAGTCCAACTCGGAGAACATGAGATCCGGTTTTTATGCCAAAAGGCACGCGAGGTTTTCATGAGCCAGCCGATTCTACTTGATCTTGAAGCCCCCATTAAAGTATGTGGTGATATCCATGGCCAATACTATGATCTTTTAAGACTGTTCGAGTATGGAGGATTCCCGCCCGAATCCAATTATCTCTTTATGGGTGACTATGTCGATCGTGGTAAACAGAGTTTGGAGACCATTTGCTTGTTGCTAGCGTATAAAATCAAATATCCTGAAAACTTTTTTATTCTTCGTGGTAACCATGAAAGTGCAAGTATCAATCGTATCTATGGCTTTTATGATGAATGTAAGTATTTATTTTTTATTTCGGAAGAGGGAATGAAAAAGAAAATGGTTATATAATCGACCTCATTTTATTTAGGCAAGAGACGCTATAATATCAAGATTTGGAAGATTTTTACCGATTGCTTTAATTGTTTGCCTATTTCTGCTGTTATTGATGAAAAAATAATGTGTATGCACGGTGGCCTTTCACCTGACCTTCAAACATCAGAGCAGATTCGCAGGGTAATGCGTCCTACCGATGTTCCTGATACTGGTAAGTTGATATTCATGGATATGGATGTATAAGTTAAAGGTGACAAAGGGGATGAGAGAAAAGTGTATAGTTGTGATGAGAAAAAAAGTGTCCTTCTTTATGTATATACTTGGCTCTGACAATTGTGCCTTAATAGGTTTACTATGTGACTTACTATGGTCAGATCCAGATAAGGAAATTACAGGATGGAGCGAAAATGATAGAGGAGTATCGTTTACATTTGGGGCGGATGTTGTTGAGCAATTTTTACAAAAACATGGACTCGAACTTATTTGTCGTGCTCATCAGGTAGTAGAAGATGGATATGAATTCTTTGCCAAACGTAAACTAGTTACTATATTTTCAGCTCCAAATTATTGTGGCGAATTCGATAATGCAGGCGCTATGATGAGTGTGGATGAGTCATTGATGTGCTCTTTCCAGGTAAAGTAAAATGTGGATGTGGATATGGATATTGTTATAGTTAACATACATCGTTTTAGATCTTAAAACCTGCTGAAAAACGATCCGCACGTACAGCAATATCGAAACCAAAAGAACGCCTCTGGTAAAACCGATAACAGGAAATAACAAATATAAAAAAATACATACTTTTACTTTTAATAATAATGTCGATGTTTTCATTAAATCATTTTTAAACAAGAACAGATTACTTTTACCTGTATTTTTTATATATTGTTCGTTTTAAGGTTTTTTAGAAAAAATAATAATGAAAATCATGCAGTTTTGGAAATAAAAAACAGGGCAAATGGGAATGTTTTAGGAATTTTATCAAAAGATATTTAAATATATATATATGCATGTGGACAGGTAAGGTTAATGTAGCCACTGGTGAATATCATCTAGTACGTCTTGTGTCAACACTTGATCCAAGTTTATAGACTCTACAGTATTGGTTGCGGGTTGTGAATTGGGGGAAGCTAATGTCGCAGATGCATTTTCCTTTAAAAGCGAGTGAGAGGGAAGAAGGTTAATAGCAGCCGTATTAGTAGTATTAATCATGGAGTTAGAGTTGGGTGTACACGTTGTAGTCGATGATCCTGGTGATAAAGAATCTGTACAGGTAGAAATAGGGATGGTAGCGGTGTTGACCGGTTCCGTTGTTAACATTGAATCATGCGAGTTTGATTCGTTCAATCGATGCACGCTTTCTAATTTTTCGTATAACACCTTTTGGAACCTCTGGCTGAACATGGGAGAAATGGCCATCAGTAGATTATCCATAGTCTCGAACGGAACTTCAAGGTTGTTTTGAATTGTCTGTGCAGTTAAAAATGCACGTCCCACATTAGTCACTGGCGTACACGAAGTAACCTGGAGAGTAACAATAATGATGGGATGTGTAATTATAGTAAAGAAAGATGTAATTATGATAATAATAATAATAATAAAGTAAAGGAAAAAAATTCAAGTATTTTTATTAAGTGTTATTGATTAGGTTTACTAAGTTTGTCATATTTTCTTTAAAATATATTCTTCATATTTAATAAAGAATATAATCTTTTAGCTATACCTTAAATCCTTCCCCACTTGCTTCTATTACAATCATAACACCTTCTAATAATGTCAGATCCAATTTACCAAAATTGTTTAGTTCGTCTTTAACAAACACCGTCGCTGATCCTGGGACTATGCCGTAGTCGTAGGAACGAGCGATATCGTCTAATTCGTCGCATATAGATCCTTGTTTCATCTTTTATATATCTTCTATAATGATTTTTTATATAAACGACTGTCGGTTACACACGCAAGAATGAAAAAGAAATGAAAAAGAAAGAGAAAAGAAGTGAAAAAAAAGAGGGCCTAATAAAAAAGGGGTGTGGGGGATTAAAAAAAAGGGAAAATTATTATCCCATACCAATCAAGGTGGCAGTTTGGTTCATTTTGATAGTATCAAATCCCACAATTAATTTTGATGAATAATGATAATACCAACAGGGCGACTTTTTCCATCATACAGTTAATTACCACTCTTTATATTTATCATTATTATTATTTATATAGAAATAAATCATCTTTGTTTATTTATATTTCTTTTCTTGGCTCTTCAATGGTTTTACGCTTTTAAGAATATCCGTCTCGGAAATGGTTTCTCCTTTGTTATAGCATTTGTCACACTACACACGCAAATATACATATTTTGTTTTCTATTCAAATATCAAGACGTGTTCATGATTACCTTTACATATAATTGTTTACCAATATTTATTTACATTTTTTTACTTGTCAATATTCTCATTATTATGGGTTTAACTGGGCCCAAGGGTCTTTTGAAAACAAAGGTGAATAAAACCTGGAAAAGCGCTGTTCAATGGCTTCTGGTGAATAGTCCATCATGGTGAGATCTGTTGTCTTTTTGTGATGAGGCTGATTGTAGAATCCGCCGCCGCCACGGCCTCTGCCTCTGCTAAAACCTCCTCTACCACCTCTATTTCCACCTCTAAATCCACGTCCTCCTCCGCCTCCTCTTGCTCCGCCTCTTCCTCGTCCACCCCTAGGTGAAAAGAACGTCCCTTGTTGCTGTTGCTGTGGAAACATAACTTAAATTTGCCACGGAAAAAAAAAAAGTAAATTGAAAATTAAAAAAAAAACATGACATTTGGTACACACAAACACACACACACACAAGTTTTGTCCACGTGATCTTTTTTCGGCTCAGATGTGGCAATCCTGAAATGAGCTGACACATTTAATTGTTTGGCAGCTCTTTTTTTGTCATCATAAATATGAAAAGGTAATAGGTCTATCTTTAAGCAACAATCAAGTAATAAAAGAATAAATTGCTTGACAAAGCCCTTATTACACTGTACTTTTTATGCTGAAACAATCTACCATAAAAACAAAGTTAAACATTGATTATGGTACTGTTTTTTGGACCGTACTATTAAAACCAGGTGGCGATTCATTTCTAGATCTTTTCAACTTCATATAGAGCCAAAAGTGAACGTAATACACACTTTTCTCACGAAATAAAAAAATCGGCTTCTATTGCACCACTTTTTTTTTTTTCCACACTTGTTCATAAGGCAGGTTTTGATGGTGCGTCCTTTTTTTTTATAACCTTACGAAAAAAAATCCCCCGAAAAACGGAATTGTCGATCCCCAATTCTGTTTTCATATTATGACATTGTGTGCCAATAGTTGGAGAATTAAAAAAAGGAGTATACATTGCTCTTTTTTTTTTTTCACATCATGTTTAGACACCCGCTTCTATTTCTATTTATGAAGTTATAATACATCTTCCTATCAAACGGTATGGTCCGTGTGAGAAAATACTTTGCAAAGCTTATTTAGAATCTTGTTTTATGAATCATATGGAATCATGAGCCTTTACACGGTTTAATACGATTTTTCTTATGGATTCCCATTATGTAATAGAACGAACGATGCCGAAAATAAAACATGACCCTCCATATCTTTGGGAATATTTCACTTTCGTAATTCTAATATATGATCGAAGCTACCTTCCAATTAAAAACGAATAATGCGATCTCCCTTCAATTAAACTTTATTTTCGAAACAATAAAGTTCAAGTTACAATAGTGAAATTTAATTTTTTTTAAAAAGAAAAGACATATAAAGATTTATTACATATGTGTTCATTTAGAGCTAATTTTTACTCTGTCTTTTTCTTTTTTGAAATATCTAAATAGTAAAAAGCTGCTTTTGAGATTAAAACGAAAACAAGGCCAACAAAAGAGAGGCAGATAGCATAAATATCGATTCCATGTCTTTTTATCCAGCTGATTTCATGTTTAATATCTTGGCGGTGGGTGAGATGACCTTGGTCATTACTTGAAAACATGCATTCTTCTAGAATATCAGAGCCTCGTTGAATACTATTTTGTGATCTGATTTGTAAAAAGTTTGCATATCTATCAACAGCAAATTTAATTTTTCCATCTGAATCAACCAAGACTTTTCGAAGACGTTCGTAGAGAATATTATAGTTCTTTTTTGTGAATTTCATCTGAATGGTATCGATTTGCTCGCCAACTCCCAGTCGCTTTACCATGTGACCATTGTATGGCTGATCTGCAAAAAAGGGGTAAACAAATAATGGTACACGGCTGTAAAGACCTTCATGGATACTTCCAGCGCCACCATGACCAACGAAAAAGATAGTGGAAGGATGTTGTAGAATGGCATACTGTGGTGCCCATTTTAGAGCCAAGAAATCTGGGTCATTCAATATGTCAGACTTTGATATTGTCAAGGATGAGCTTCCTGTAGCAATCTCGAGTTTTTCAGGGAGGAGGCTAGGATCTAGTCTCACCCAGATAATGCCATCAAAAAGTCCTTCATTTCTGAGTTTAAGCAAGTTGTATAGAACAATATGGACATCTTCTTTGGTGGGGAAAATATGTTGTCCAAATGCAACATAGATTGTACGTTTATGCTTTGATAAAAAGACTCTACTCTCTTCATTCAAGTTGGGGTAGCTAGTTCTTAATATGGGACCCACCATATGAAGCAACTGTCCCATTTCACGAGGAGTCTCCAAACCAAGCGCATTATTTACCATCTTTGTCACCTTGTCATATCGTTTTGGGCTTGTGTCGAATGAAGGTTCAAAACCAAGTTGGTGTTGGAACTTATGGACATCTTTTAATGAATGAGATGATTTCCAGAGGTAGTATGGAATGTAAAACTTATTGAAGAGTCTTGTATAAATCGATTCATCGTTGGCGGAAGGCTTTCCGATGGTGTATATTTCACTACTGATGTACTTTTTTTGTGCCTCTATTATCAAAAACACCAATTAGAATAAATTTCATCTATAAATAGGTCAAACTAGTAAGCTATGTATTCCAACCTGAATATATATTGAAAGTAGATGTTAGCACCACAGGAATCTTCATATGAATAGCTGCATCAGCACATGCCAAAGCAAAAGAGTCGGAAATCACCAAATCTACTTTTCTTTCTTTAATTGCTTGTTGAGTTTCGCGAAAGACTGTTGTAATAATAATAATATGTAAGAACACAAAAAAGCTGTTGATCTATATAAAAGCCACCCCTACCTCTGATGTATTGCTTTGTAGAATGCTTGGCCGTAGAGAACGCCATTTCGTGCTGCTTAGGATGATCTAGCATTCCCTCTTTTGCCATATCAGTGATAAAGTTTTCATGTTTGCCTAACTGGAAAGTCTCAATCATGGGATAATCTTTGCCAAAAGCCATTTGATCCCCCTATTAGATAAATATATGTTTAACACGTATGCAAAGATAAAATGTATTTGTAAATAGAAGTCAAAACTTATTTACAGCAGTATGAAGTGAAACGTTGTGTCCACGACTATGGAGCTCTTTCAGCATTTCAAGAACCCAAAAGTGGTGACTACTTCCTCCTCCTTGTGCACAAAAGGCGATACTTTTTGGTGTAAAATAGTCGGCCTTGGGTGTAAGAATATCAGAATCATACACTTGCTTTGCATCCGTCCCCAGTGACCACAGTGTCAGAGCGATAAGAAAAGCTAAAGGTTTTCTCATAATTAAAATATTGATTTGAAAAAGAGAGATGAGATTTTTAGTTGATGCATTTTCTCTTTCTTTATATAGATTAAAAAAGAGACCCGGCCAATGGCCTTTTATGTAAAAGCGCATCAAACTTATTAAATGCGCAGACACTTTATTTATTTATTTATTTATGTAGCCCCAATTCATGAGATAATAACCAGGTATAATAATAATGATGGTGCATTTACCTCAAAGTATAGTTCAAAGGTGTAATTATGCATGTGTTTATATCACTATTCTATAAGAGTCAAACTATAATCCAAGTTTATAGTCCCCCCAAAAAAAAAGACCACCTCTGAACTTCATGCGCTACTTTTCGGCATCGCATTGATAAGCTGAATAGATTCAATGGTGTCACGATTTGTTTCTGATAACATGCGCATTTAGTTTGTAACAAAAAACACACATTGCTTTTTAATATCTCTCCCTTTCCTCTGGATTATTTTACATGTATATGTGATGCTGATACTTCCAAATCGAGCTTTATTTAAAGTCACAATTAAAACATTGCATGTGCGAGGAAGCTTATTTTCCAAAAGTAAGTTGCATATTTGTTTATTTATACTTAAGTTCTAACAAATTGATAAGGTACTATGTTTCTATTTTTGATATCAATATACTATATATATATATAGGTGGCTTTATTAAATATTAAAATTATATAAAAAATGGTTGGTATTGATTGATACTGCATCGTGCAATATCATGCTGTGAACGTATGCGCATTTTTATGCATAAATAGAAATGTTTTTGTTATGTGAACATGGATTTATCAATGTTTTATATATTTAGAATTATGTGCGCAGTCCTAATCATTTTATTTGATCCGTCTTCCTTTTAAGCTTCAAAACAGCTTAATAGGATTGTAAGGGCTTTCCATTCAGAATATAGCGATGTATTTACAAAGGAATATCATTTATAAACATTGGATGTATTATTGTTAAAGAAAAGAGAAAAGTATCAAATATTTTTTACCCTTTTTTTGAGTGTTTGATTTTAATGCATCAAATAAAATAGGTTAGTTTTGCAAAAGAAAATCAAATTCATCATCATAACCTCCTCGTTATCAAGCTGTGCTATATACAGAGTTGATTTTATCTTGGAAGTATTTGCACTAGCGACAGATCAAAGAAAAAATGACTAGACCCGCTGTTTAAATAAATTTAGCCAGACATTTGCTACAGGTATAAACATGTCTGCCTGAGCTAATCCAGACTTTTTTTTTCTTCAATTCGTCGCTAGCGAATTTGAAATTGGTACTTTCTTTTAAAAGTAAAGATAAAAAAAAGTATATAACAGATGGCGTGTACTCATTAACTTTATTGAAACGTTCGAGGCAAAACGATAGTGAATGAAAGAGTAAGCTATAATGTATATTTTTAAAATCAAACTAGACTTTTAGACGGAGTATAACAATGGGACTGGATACCAGAATCTAACCAAAACATATCTATCCTGAGTACTTCAAGTAACACTCAAGTTGGATTTTATAAAAATATTTTTCGTCCAATTATTTCATTCCAATTCAACATTAATAGTGATGCGCAATGTAATAAAACTATGAATTTTCATATGTTCATAATTATGGGGTTATCCAGATTCAAGCATTCTTCAAACAAGCAAAACTTGTCCAATAAGGGAAGGTCATTTTATCACAGCAAAATAAGAACAATCCGATTTGGGACAGGGAAAATGTCCATAAATTGGACAACAAATTTAATTGGGCATGTTGGAAAGTGATCTTGTTTTTATTCAAAAGAAATGTAAAATAAGGAAATATCTTTCAAATTAAAAGGAAAAAATATGACAGAATTATGTATGAAAAGGAGACAGTTTATAAAAGTAAAGAACCATTATGTTAATAATAATAATAATAAAAAAGAGACGATTTGATATCCACAAATATGGTGATTTATGATAAGACTGTGATTGCAGTGGAAGATCGTCTCTTGATCTTGATTTCTGGCAACTTTTCCTCCCAAAGTTCGGGCAAAACCTTTGGCAAGTCGTGGATATCAGTGATTTGGAAATCACCGTGATCAGATACGGAGCCATCTTCAACAAGATGTATAGTTGTCCATCCCAATGCCTAATAACAAAAGAATAAATATTCGGGTAATAGGGCAACTATGTTTATATTACCTTTGCAGCATCAATGTTCTTTGCAGAATCGTCTACAAGGTAACACAAGCTAGGATCTGTTACACCGGCATCTTTCATTGCTCTAATGAAGGACTCAGGCTCTACATGAAACCATTGTATGAATTAGTATTTAAAAGCCTTTGTAGACATTACTAACAATATGACCGAGCTACACACCTGGTTTACAGTTAAATCCTGGAATAGTATAATTGGTATATGTTAAGCCTATATGTCAATGAAGTAAAAACGAGAGCCGGTGAGTAAATATGTTGTGAATGCTTATTATAGAAAAAAAGTAAATACCGTCGAATTCACTAGCGATTCCTAACAAGTTCAAACAGCGAACAGCATGCTATAGGTTTAATATTGGTAAGTATATCGATTGTACATCTTCCAAACGTATATCCACAATAACTTACTGGTCTATAGGCGTTGGTAAAAACCCATTTTTTAATATTCAACTTTTGAATCATCTCTCTTAATGGCTCATCCCTTGTGATCAAACCATCTAAAGGAAGTGCCTGATCTACTTTTTCGTCTAAAGAAAACCGAAAGCAAGACATATTAGTTTTTACTACACCCCACACATAGCGAAAAAGGCTTACCAAAGTCAACTGGATCGACATTATGATGAAGTTGGAGACCTCTAATAGACAAGCCATACTTTACAAAATAATCTCTCTGAAGTTCAACAACACCCTCTTCAGGGATACCAATAGACAAAAAGTAGTCGACAATTCTGTTGAGATTGAGGTGAATATAAATGATGATGCAAATGGATAAAATATTCTTACTTTTGTCTCATCAATGGAAGAACGCCGAGCTTAGCACTCTATTTTATAATCGATTAGTGATCAATAAGTAGGAAATAAAATGGAGTACTTTACATAAAGGCAGTTATCACAATCAAAGAAGAAAACGGGTTGCTGTTGCTTAGTCATGTTTGCGGTTAAAGATGTTTAATAGAAAAGTATGAAATTCAGGTCAAAAAAATCATAAAAAGAGAAAAATTAGATTTTACTTTAAATAGTTTGCTGCGGTTGTTTTTGGAACCGAGTTCCGGACATCAAATGTGACTTTTTCCAAGATCAAAAATGAGTAATAGCTGTTTCTGCTAACAGAAAAAAATGAAAAAACTACGAGTAAAGCAAGTTGGTGCAATACTATATGATGGATTTTCGCATAAACAGCGTATTAAATCAATAGGATAGCCAAAGAATCTTCTCGCCATGTGATATTATGTGAATAAGTATATTTTGTTTTTACTTCAAATTTAGAGGGTTGTTTTTAATAGAATTTAGGTTTCTGCAACTTTAAAGTTTTTGTGTACGTGTCACACTAGTTCTCATTTAATCGTTTTTCCATTATTGAAATGGGTTCCGCGAAAAGAACCATGCATTTTTTTTTAGAATACATCAATATGTGATTGTGATGAATAGATCTTGACTGATGTAATTTTTGTTAAAGTCATGAAAATGGCCAGGCTGAAAAACACCCACCTACATCTATAAAATGCCAAGTCGCTTGAAGAACATTATCGAGTAAGTGAATCCAGGATTGATTAGGGTCCCGACACCACAGTGTTTTTCCTTTTGTACATTACTTAATCAGTCGAAACTGACGTGTGTTAAAAAAGACTGAGATGCATTGATTTGTTCAATCTGACAAAATATTTTTTCCAAAGAGGGGACTTTAAAATGATACTCTGCAACGGCTGCTGTCCTAACAGGTTATGTTTAAAAGATAGAGACATTAAACTATTTACCATCGACAGTTACCAATAAAAAGGAATATAAGAAGTAACTCGCACCCTTTTATCAATGTTTCGAAAGCCTTTACGTAAACAGGTTTAAAAATAGACCCCAATTACCTTGTACTTGCACTTTGTATGGAATGTCAACTACCAGCAATACGCTTGGATATAAGTCACATCCATTATTCTACGATCTCCCTATGTCAGAGCATCATAATTGCAAAAAAAAAAACAAAAAAAAACATGTTGATATGATTAAACTTAAAGACATTATATAATGGACAAGCTCATTCCTTCCATTCATCAGTAAAGTGTTGTTCCATGACAATGCTTGAAAACTTCATGGTGTAGCCCCCACCACCATCCAGATATCTTAAGGGTATATGGGAATATTTGTAGCTACTATTTTATAGCGAGGAAGATTTGTAGAATGAAATGTATACAAAAAAGATTTCAGGACAGTTTCATCTATCAGGAGACTAAAGACAGTCGATCGTATTGGGTTCTTCCTTTTCCAACACGAGATCATGTTGTACTTCAAACCCTTTATCTTTAGTATATTTGGACTTTCAGTCTTAATCGACGTTCTTACTTTTGTTAACATTTATATATACACTAGTATCGTATTTCTAGGCATACAGACCTTTTTAAACTTGATATCAATCTTTGTGGATCGTTGTCTTGCCCTTCTTTGATGAAACACCTTTGTAGAGTTTATATAGAGCCAAAACAGCGCAATAGTAAAATATGAATAGGACGACCCTTTCAAATGAGCTTTTACAAAAATGTTATTATACATAAATGATCTTTCTTGGATCAATCCAATCGTGTTTGTAAATACTGACATGTATCACATGATAGACCATTAGCCAATCACAGACGTGCACCTTTCAACTCTGGGGTTTAAATAAGAAAAAAATTAGAGAGGAATAAGGTAGTGGTAATAGAAAGTTCATATCTCTCTCTTCTTCTTTTTTCTTTTCAACACACACTACTTCAATAGAGAAAGTTTGGAGATGGCTACCGAACTTTGTTACACGTTAGTTTATCAAGATGACGCGGCTGAAACGCCCTCCCTTCAAGATTTCCAAAGAGCCTTTGAAAAAGGTTCAGATGAGACACGAATTGAAACGATGAAAAAGTTGCTCGTCATTATGCTTAACGGTGACCCAATGGAAAAGTTGTTGCTACACGTCATTCGTTTTGTTTTGCCATCAAAGAATAAGCAATTGAAAAAGTTGTTACAATTCTATTGGGAAATTTGTCCAAAGACAAAGCCAGATGGAAAGCTTAAAGAAGAGTTTATCTTGGTTTGGTAAATAAATAGAAATATAAACTGTATGTTGGCAATTTGCTAAACTGTCTTGTTTCATAGTAACGCCTTGAGAAACGACCTTCAACATCCTAATGAATACATTCGAGGCTCGACCCTCCGTTTCCTTTGTAAGATTAAGGAAGCTGAGGTATTGGAGCCTCTTGTGCCTTCTGTTAGAGCTTGCTTGGTATGGGTTCATGGAATATTATTATCATGTACATGTCTATTTACCTGCTTTATGATTCTATATATAGGAACATAGACACTCTTATGTTAGAAAGAATGCAGTATTTGCTATTGGCGCTATCTATAAAGCTTTTGACTATTTATTCCCAGATGGTCCTGAAGTTATTCAATCATTTTTGGCTTCTGTAAGTATTATATTGGTTTTAATAAGTACATATTATCTTATTGTTTTAATAGGAAGCGGACATGACCTGTAGAAGAAATGCTTTTGTGGTCCTCTGCAACATAGATCAAGCCTTGGCCGTTCAATATCTCCAGCAAACCATTGACTCTGTCGCCTCATTTGACGAATTATTACAGTTGGCAGTGATTGAGTTGATTCGTAAAGACTCAAAGTCAAGTTCAGTCAACAAGGTATGAAAAGAGTAAAGAAGGGCGTATTTGATTACATGAATGTACTGATGATTTGTTTTCGTTTAAATATGTACATTAGGCAGCTTATATTCGATGCTTGTCTGAACTTTTGGCAGCTGCTTCTCATTCTGTAAAGTACGAGGCTGCTTCCATTCTCTTATTCTTGACCACTAGTCCTGCAGCCGTCAAAGGTAATTTAACCATAGCTTTCATTGTAGAGAGGTATTCCAATTGACTTTATATCATTTCTCAGCCGCCGCTTCTTGCTATATTGAATTGATTGTAAAGGAATCTGACAACAATGTCAAGTTGATTGTATTGGATAGACTTGAAGATATGAGAAAGAAGCATGAACGTGTTTTGGATGATTTGGTGATGGATATTCTTCAAGTATTAACAAGCCCTGATATCGATGTTCGTCGCAAGGCACTTCGCATTGCTTTGGAGATGGTGTCATCTAGAAATGTACAGGAAGTCGTTCTTTTCCTCAAGAAGGAGCTGACAAAGACTCAGGATGATTCTTATGAAAAGGTAAGGAAAGAAAGAAAGGGATTATTTTGTATGATGAGGTGCAAATGATTGATGATGCTATTATTAATAGAATACTGAATATCGCCAACTTTTGATTCAATCCATTCACACTTGTGCCATTAAATTCTCTGAAGTGGCAGCCAATGTTGTTCATGTGTTGATGGAGTTCTTGGGTGACTCAAATAACCCTGCAGCCGTTGATGTTGTTTCATTTGTGCGCGAAGTAGTCGAAAAATTCCCTGGTTTGAGGGAATCCATTTTGGAGAAATTGATTGAAACTTTTGCCGATATGAAGTCTGGAAAGGTATTCCGTGGTGCACTTTGGATCATTGGTGAATATTGTGAATCTATCAAGGAGATTGATGACGCTTGGGACCAAATCAGAAACGGTTTGGGTGAAATTCCCTTGTTGGCTTCTGAACAGAAATTGTTGGATGCCGCTGAAGCAGCAGAAGAGGGAACAGAGGAAGAGAGTAAATCTACTCCTTCTTCTGGTTCTGCTCCTCGTCGTGTTCTTGCAGATGGTACTTATGCTACTGAAAGCGCTTACACTGAATCTGCAAGCACTGCTGCTCATCTTGAGGCTGTCAAGGCTGCAAAGAAACCACCACTTAGATCCCTCATCCTTTCTGGTGACTATTTCTTGGCTACTGTGCTTTCTACCGCTGTCACCAAGTTGGTGCTTAGATACAATAAGGTTTCTACCGATACCTCTCTCGCCAATGCACGCAAGGCAGAGGCCATGTTGATCATGACAAGTATCCTACGTGTTGGTCAGTCCAAGTTTGTTGCGTTTGAAATTGATGAAGATTCCTATGATCGTGTTGTTCAAGATTTACGTGTTGTGGGTACAAGCGGTAATAAAGCCATCGAGCAAGTGTATTTGGAGGACACACGCGAGGTATACGCCAAGCAGCTCCAAGCTGAAGATAAGAGAATCGCTGATGCCAAGGCTGAAAGTGAAGCTGGTGTTCAGGTCCAAGTAGATGATGTAATCATGTTCCGCCAGTTCACCAAAAAGTCAGGTACCGATGCCGATGCATACGAACAAGATTTGTCCCGCGCTACTGGTACCTTGGATGATAAGGATGATTTGATGTCCAAGCTCAACCGTATTGTCCAATTGACTGGTTTCTCTGACAAGGTTTACGCAGAAGTAGTTGTAAACGTACATCAATATGATATCTTGATGGATGTCTTGATTGTCAATCAAACAAACGAAACATTACAAAACTTGACTGTCGAATTTGCCACTCTGGGTGATCTCAAGTTGGTAGACCGTCCTGCTACACACAACTTGGCACCTCGCTCCTTCCTTACTTTGAAGGCTCCTATTAAGGTGTCTTCTACAGAAACTGGTGTCATTTTTGGTAACATTGTGTACGATGGCCACGGATCCACCGAGAACTGTGTAGTATTAAACGATATTCATATTGACATTATGGATTATATTAACCCTGCTTACTGTAACGAGTCTCAGTTCCGTGCCATGTGGACCGAATTTGAATGGGAGAACAAGGTCAATGTAAATACTAATGTTGGGTGAGTATTTCATTTATTCTATTTCATTCTATGATTGTTACTTATATGCATATTGTAGTGATTTGAGAGGTTACTTGCAACACATCATGGATTCTACCAATATGAGCTGTCTGACACCCAAGAAACAATTAGAAGGCGATTGTGGTTTCTTATCAGCCAATATGTACGCTAGAAGTATCTTTGGTGAAGACGCACTTGCAAACTTGAGTATTGAGAAGAACGGTGACGGCCCCATCACTGGCCATATTCGTATTCGCTCAAAGACTCAAGGCATTGCATTGAGTTTGGGTGATAAAATTACATTGGCGCAAAAAGTCGTGGCATAAAATAATTATAAAAGAAAAAAACAGTAATAATAAAACGACTAAAAGAGTTTTCGATACATATTTTATATTATATATACATGTGTCTTTTTTATTGCATATTTGCCACTTTATCTGCTTCAAAAGCTTTTGTTTTGCTTAGACCTTGACTTGTTGCATGGTGTTTTTCATAAATTTAATTTTTTGAGTCTATTTTTTTTTTAATTGTCAGATTCGTATCCACAAAATCGTGAGACTTGTTCCTTATTTGATGTATTTTGTAGACACGTCATCTCAGATATTGAATCCCCGGTAAACCACTTTAACGAAGACTTTACCAAGGTTTCAATAAAAAAACAACACAGTCCATTGCAAATGAAAACGAAACAAGTAGCTGTTCTTTTGAATCTTGGTTTTTCATTACCAAGGTACTAGTAGTAACATGGTGAACTTGGGTTTTTTAACTTCACCCCTTGTTTGTTGATTTCACGTTCCGCTCCCGGTTCTATATGTGCAAAATTGATCTCTCTGTTTTTTATTTTTATTTTTTTTCCCCTTTTTTAATAGATTTGAAAGTCAAAAATGTACATTTCTCGTGCACTTGGACAGATCGCCACAAGCGTTTCTCGCGCTCAGACTACCCGTCTCGCCACTCGCCAAGGTAAAGAGAGAGAATGATGCAGTTAAAACAGTAAAGACTTAATAAGATGTTGCGAAAAAAAAATAGTTAGAAATTACGCCTCTGCTGCCAGCGCAGGCCAGATTCGGTAAATAGTAATAAAAATAAGGGTTAAATAGAGTTATTAACAAGGGGGTTTTTATTTTCCTACACTAGTTCTGTTATTGGTGCCGTCGTCGATGTTCAATTTGAACAAGATAACTTGCCCGCTATTTTGAACGCCCTTGAGGTCAAGGACCACTCTGGTGGACGTCTTGTTCTCGAAGTCTCTCAACACTTGGGTGAGAACACTGTCCGTACTATTGCTATGGATGGTACCGAAGGTACGTACTTGTAATATT